>LR753341.1:676034-713708 GCA_902729485.2 Mus minutoides
TCATTCTCCCTATAAATGGGGAAGACACCCCCTCCTCGCTCTCTTTGCCCTCCTCTTCTCTCTCTTCTCCCCCCTCTCTCTCTTTCTCCTCTTCTCTGCCCCCTCCCCCACCCTCTCAATAAACCTCTCCACGTGGAACCCCTTCAGCCTGGTCTGCTGCCTGGTTATTCGCCCAAACACACTGATATTTTTATCAATACCAGGTAAATAGGTCAATGGATAAAGACAACCACTGCCAAGCCTGATGATGACCTGTGTCCAATCACTATGGAGGAAGGAGAGAAATGACTCTCTCCAGTTGTCCTCTGACTTACACACAAACTCTCTCTCTAACTCTCTCTCTCTCTCTCTCACACACACAAAACACTAACATGCATACACACACACACACACACAAGACTAACACACACAAAGAAACACAGAGGATAAATTTAAAAGATGTAAAGAGAAAAGTAAGGAGAGAAAGTCCTTGTGTTGTCCTCTGATTTACACACAAACACACACACACACACACACTCTCTCTCACACACACATATGCTCATACACAAACACATACACAACACTAACATACATACACAAACACACACAGAGAAACACAGAGGATAAATTTAAAAGATGTAAAAAGAAAAGTAAGGGGAGAAAGTCCTTGTGTGTGGGGCTCTTCCTGGAATAAGCCCCAGCACCAATGAGAGTGGAGGGGAGGAGCCATCCCTGGTGGACCTGAGCCAGGTGAGCTAAAGGAAGGCTTCCCTTCCAGGTCTGGTTTGTATTCTCATTTTATACTCTAAAGCCACAAGGTGGGGCAGTCGAGGGAGAGTTTTACAGAAGCCTCTGAGGCTTCAGTGGCAGGGCAACAACCCAGGTTGTTTGAACTGTTTCTCCAGGTTATTCTGTTCCAGGTGGCGAGTGAAGTCACACTTACTAATTAGTAGTATAGACAGCACTTTAAGCAAACCACTGAACAAATGGATAAATCTAGTAATTGGTCCTGTCTACTCCCTTTCTCTTCGCCTGTATAACTTATGAATATATCCTGAAGAACGCAGTTGGTACTCTGGCCTATCAGCTACTGTTCTATAGTTTTTTTTGTTTTTTTGTTTGTTTGTTTGTTTGTTTTGTTTTGTTTTTTTCGAGACAGGGTTTCTCTGTGTAGTCCTGGCTGTCCTGGAACTCACTTTGTAGACCAGGCTGGCCTCGAACTCAGAAATCCGCCTGCCTCTGCCTCCCGAGTGCTGGGATTAAAGGCGTGCGCCACCACGCCCGGCTCTCTTACTTTTTTAATCTAAGGGATGTAAGTATGGCTGGACATTACTTCCTGGGAGCATATCTAAGTAGAGTTCTGGTCAGCCTCTGTCTCCTGGGTAGCAGGTGTAAACACCCTAGGAACAGGTGAAGCATGTACCATTAGGAGCCACTGCTCTTTAAACTAGTCTGGTACAGCCCCTTTCATTTCCCACACATTGGCCTACTTCTGTGACCTGAGCAGGCAGCCCAGTTAAACATACCCCTTTTGTGTTATTAGTCAGGCTTTGGTTGGTCATTCCCACTGCAGTGTGGGTAACCTGCCTCACACAAGCACATCCGGCAGTCCTGACCTAGAGATGGGTCTGTTAGATTAAGAAATTCATAACTGGCATTTAATAAAGCCAGCATTTTGAGATACGGCTTTCCCACATGGAAGGCTTTTTTATGGTCAGTTCCTGTATTATTCCTTCTAGGTTGCTCCACAAAGGCCCATTAGGGCCTTACTTTCTTGTGCCTCTCTGGGAGCTCCTTTTATGGTGAAGTCTTCACATGGCCAGTATTTAAGGTAACACCAATAAGTTCCCCCACAAGATTTTTTTGACTTCTGGCCCCATGTCCTTAGGTTGTCACTGACCGGGGACATCTCCAAAAGGAATCAGTCTGTTTTACCAGTGTGGTTGGTTCCACAATCATATGATGAGGTCTGACGTATGATCTGTGGCTGGCCTGTTCCCAAGGAAGGGGATAAGACAAAAGCCCCCTGGAGGCCGGGGCAGTTAGTTACCTGATGGGCGTCCAGGGTTAGAACTCCCCTGAGATGAGGTTGAGGAACTGGTTCAGACATGTATCCACAGGATCAGGAAGGATAGCAGAGAGTAATGGAGAAGCTGAGCCGTTGTCTCTATTCTGAGGTCATTTCGAGGTAGTCAGTGTCAGAAACTGCTCTGGGGCAGCTTTCACGGTCCAACTCTGGCTCAGGCCTGCAGCAGCCTTGTGGTAAGTCCATAGCTCGACTGTAGAGAGAATATCTGGTGTCTGAATGGATGTTGCACCTTTCAATAAAAATCTGATGGCTTCTGACTTAGGCAGGAATTAGGGGGTGGGACATCTGGGAGTCAGAAAGGATTCTGGGACAGCGCCAGGTGAGGGAGGTTCACCTGGGAAGATGTGACAAGACAGACACCACGTGGTACCTGAGCACAGGGGACCAGCCACGTGGCAGAATGTAGATTCGAATAAATGGGTTATTTTATGAGCTAGTCAGAGAAGAGCCTAGGTATATGACCAAAGTATTTGTAAATATATTTTGAGTCTGAGTCTTATTTCTGGAGCACGGGACTGGGAGGAAGAACCGGGCTAAACTTCTACACTTGGCACCATCAAATTTTTGTGGAGTGTCAGCTAAGTCTTTCAAGAACTACTGGAAGTTGGATGGTGGTGCACGCCTTTAATCCCATCACTCAGAAGGCAGAGGCAGGCAGAGGCAGGCAGATTTCTTGAGTTCGAGGCCAGCCTGGTCTACAGAGTGAGTTCCAGGGCAGCCAGGGCTAAACAGAGAAGCCCTGTCTCAGAAAAACAAAAACAAACAGAGAACCACTTAGGGCAGGTGTGTCCAGTAGAGGTCCCCTGAGTCCTTTGGGAGCAGTAGATGTGAGTGTCCAAACATGACTTCAAAAGTAGAGTAACTGCATTTATACAGCGTACCCTAAACAGTACAGGTGGCAGAATTTCTGGCCAGGGAAGCCTGTTTCTGGGCAGTGTTTGTCCAGCACCATTTTAACAGTCTTATTTATGTTCACAATCATGCCTAAAGACTGATGGGTGGTAGGGTGTGCACAAGTTCCAAGCTAACTCTCCATGCAGGTAGGAAAGGCCCAGCCTGAGAAAGTGTACACCATAAGCCTCAAATCTTGTTACCTTCTGCTGGGGTCAATGGCAGTAAAGACTGCTTCTGTTTAAATGGGTAGGATTCCAGCTTGTGTGTTAGCATGTGGATTTTGTGTCAGCATGTGGCTTTGAGTTATGGCTTGGGATCGTTCTGAGCACACTGAGGATAGTCTTTGGGAGCTTGTTGGGCCAGCGTTGGCAACCTTGAGACCACCACATATGTATGCAACAATTCTTTTTTTTTTTTTTTTTTTTTTTTGGTTTTTCGAGACAGGGTTTCTCTGTATAGCCCTGGCTGTCCTGGAACTCACTTTGTAGACCAGGCTGGCCTCGAACTCAGAAATTCGCCTGCCTCTGCCTCCTGAGTGCTGGGATTAAAGGCGTGCGCCACCACGCCCGGCCCTTTTTTGTTTTGTTTTTGTTTTTTTTATTTTATTTATTTATTTTTGCAACAATTCTTTTATTGTTACTGCTGTTTGCTTTTTTTTTTCCCCCTTGTTCCGGTCAACCCTGCTCGCTCCGGCCAGCCCTGCTCGTCTGGCCGCCCCCATACGGCCCCGCTGATCGGCTCCGCTTGCTCCGGTTGGCCCTGCTCGCTCCGGCCCTGCTCGCTCTGGCCATCCCCGCTCGCTCTGGGTCGCTCCGACCATCCCCTCTCGCTCCAGCCATCCCCGTTCGGCTCTGCTCGCTCAGGTTGGTCTCTCCAGTCCAAGGATTCGTTTTCTTATTATTCTTCATCAGTACGCTGTAGCTGACTTCAGACGCACTAGAGGAGGGCGTCAGATCTCATTATGGGTGGTTGTAAGCCACCATGTGGTTGCTGGGATTTGAACTCATCACTTTCGGAAGAGCAGTCGGGTGCTCTTACCCGCTGAGCCATCTCACCAGCCCTGCTGTTTGCTTTTAAGACACCCTTGACTGCTCTGAACTCCAACTCTCTCTGAGTTGGCCTTCCAAGTGCTGCTGTGACAGGGCCCCAGACCTTAGCACACTGACTCCATGATGGAAGTAGCAGTCAGGTTGTAAAACTCAGCACAGACAGCACCATCTGCCAAAACAAAAACAAAGACCTAATCCATCAAAGTCCATAGTTCTGGAAAAGTCTCTAAATGCACTAACCTTGCATTTTTAGCTTCTATTGTTTTGCTTCTGGCTAACTGTTCTTGTTAACTGAAGGATGGCAACCTAGAACATAGTTTTTATGCTTAAAAGCTCACCCGGAGAAAGGTTCAGTTGCTGACTGGCTCGTAAACACGTCCTATTGGCTTACACCCATGTCTGAGCAGTCTTTGCTGGCAAGTACCCCACACACCAAAGGCAACTGGTTCTTTCAGTGGTTCTTGGAGGGCAGTGCCCCACCCCTACCCCCCAGGGAAAGCTTTGTGAGAGCTTGCCAGGTGTGATGGTTTGTGTAAGCTTGGCCCCAGGGAGTGGCACTATTTGGTGTAGCCTTGTGGGAGTAGGTGTGTCACTGTGGGCGTGGGGGCTGGAAGCCGCCATCTCTGGGATTATTATTATTGTCCTGTCTGTGGTACTCAGCCAGCCCTCCTGATTTTTAGTAGTAGCCCCTTTATCAGTTTTTTTTTAATTTAAACTTGTGAATTATTTATTTATTTATTTATTTATTTATTTATTTATTTATTTATTGTATGTGTGTGGGTATGTGAACATGCCACAGTGTTCATGAGTAGGCCAGAAGAAAAGCTTCCTCCAGCTTGTTATATGGAATATCATGCAGTGGTGGCAAGGGGCAGGGGGTACCTGGTAGGCCATGCCAAGGCACCCCTGAGAAATCACTCCACGAGGCAGACCTGCTGTAATGGATGGTTATTGTAGGGGAAGGGAGGGGAGTGAGGACCCAGAGAAGGGGTAGAGGCAGAGAAGGGGACAAAGGAGGACAGAAAGAAAGGCAGAGAGGCTGGCTGGGAACGTGTGGGGATTGAGAGAGAATGGGGGGTGGGGAGTAGAGAGAGGGAGAGAGAGAAGAGAAGCGGGTCTGGGGTAGTGAGCAGTCCTCTAATACGCTGGCTGCCACTGCCGACTCACCCGCACCTGTTGGTTTGGTGGTGGCGGCGCAGGTATTAATGGCGTCGTGTGATGATGTAACTGTGAGGAGTCTCGCAGAATTATCTGTAGGCCAACACAGTTGGTCTAGGGACTCCACCTCAGGTCATCAGGCCTGGCAGTGTGGCCTTTACTCGCAGAGCCAGCTCCCTGGCCCATATCAGCTCTGCTTGCCATTCTTTTGTTCTCTTTTCTGGCCTATCGTGAGGGGAGTTCTGGAGGGTAATGGGATGGGGCTTCAGAGCTGTGTCTCCTTGGACTACCTTGGCTCTTTATGTGAGCCTGGCAGTGTGTCACTTCCATGGCCAGGGGGGCCACACAGCTCCCAGGAACTGGCGGGTGTGGATTCTCTTTGTCCCCTTTCTTGATATCTTGTTGTTTAGAGTCTCTGGTTGTGCGGGGCTAGTGTCCTGACATAGGCTTCAGCTCTGACCATAAAAGGTACCACATCTAAACTGAGGAGCAGCTCATCCTTTGTCGGGTTGTGAGGAGACAATCTCTTCTACAACTTCTTCACAATCATGGAGGGGCTCTCCCTCCTCTTCTGGCAAGTATGTGGCTGAATAACATAGCTGCCACTTTGGATGAAGGAAAGGCCCGCTATCCCCTTACTGAACACATTGGAATGGGCTTGTATCTGGAATGCATCCCGCAGAGGCTGGCAGGGCTGGGGTGAGGCTGAGGCTGGTGAGCGTTGCGTAGCTCACTGCTTTCGGAGGATGGGATGCGCTGGTCTTGCAGCCATCTTGGTTCCCTGTGATGCCGACAGTTGGAACAGTAGGGAGGTAGCATCGTGTGAAAAGTTCCATCCTCTGGGGATGCCAGTGTGTGTGCTTCCTTGGTGCCTTCAGGTTTAACAATCTTTGCAAGACTGTGTGGGTTTGTATTAGGACTGTGCAGACCTTATGACAAGAGTTCAGTAACGAGGAGCTGGGGGAGGTTATGTGTTCCACTCCTTGTAGTGCATAGAGTGGGGTAGAAGGTGCTTGCTTTGCCAGCCTCCTCACCACGATTTAACCATGCTCAGTCACTTCCGCTGGTCGCCTCCTATTAATGGAATCAGGTTCTGTAGCTGCAGGTGTGTGGAGAATGGCAAGTGTGCTCATGTTCACCCACCATTCATTCAGAAGTTATAGACGCCCGTTTTAAATTCCTAGTCTGTCTCTGTCTCCAGAGATCAATACCAGTACCACCTTGGTCCTCATCGGGGCTTTGGATGCAATCCTCTGTGGGGTGAAGAGCCAGGCTGCACTGGCTCTTCCTGCCTGTCTCCTCTGGGAGGGGGCGTGTCCTTACCTGCTCTGGACCCAAGGCACTCAGAGACTCTGATCATGGGTGTCATAGTCATTTTGGCCACTAGAAAGGGATCCTGGAATCTCATCGGGCATGTGGGTATGCATTCTTCCTGGCTCCAGAGACCTTTGGTTGTCTGAGAGGCCCTGGAGAGGCAGTCATTCTTGATCAACTGGGGTCATGGTGAAGGATATCCTGCCAGGGCCTCCAGAAATGTTGTGGGAATCTTTCTGGAAAAAGCCACTCCAACATCAACAAGAGTGGGAGAGAAGCGGTGTTACTGGTGGACCAAAGCCAGGATGGCTCCTGAGAGGTTTCTGCCCCCAGACCAGTTTGTATTCTCATGTTATACTCCAAAGCCACAAGGTGGCATGGGTGAGATTTTTACAGAAGCCTTGTGGGAAGTCAGCAGGTTGTTTAGGGCACAGATCCTTTGTTTAGACATTTTTTTTCCAGGTCACTCTGTTCCAGGTAGCAAGTGAAGTCATGCTTGGTAAACAGACAGTGCAGGCAATGACTGTGCCAGTAAATTGACCCTTCCTGCCTTATCATACTTCACCTTCACATTTGTATTTGTCGCTGCATTATTCCCACTGTCTAGAAACTGGAACAAGCCTGATGTCCCTTAGGGGATGACTGACTATGAAAATGTGATATAAATAGACAGCCAGGAGAGAGGAAAGCCAAATTTAGAATGACAAACACTGAGTGTTTCTTCTCCTATGCAGAACCTAAATTTAATTTAATTTAATTTTTTAACATTTAAATTTTTTTTTAAAATTTTGTTTTGAAACATCTTAAAATGTTATTGATTGATTGATTGTGTGTGTGTGTGTGTGTGTGTGTGTGTGTGTGAGAGAGAGAGAGAGAGAGAGAGAGAGAGAGAGAGAGAGAGAATCTTTTTGGCACATGATCTTACCACGTTGATACTATGTGACCAGGCTAGCCTCTAACTTGCATTGATCCTCCTGCTTCAACCTCCCAAATGTCAGGATTACAGCCATTCATTGAAACTCATGGTTTAACATTTTGTTTATGGATACACACATACACACACACACACACACACACACACACACACACACACACACATACACACACACACATATATATAAAATCTCCCTAGCAAAATAGGTGTGGTGGTGAGTGCTTTTAATCCTTGCATGTGGGAGGATCGGGAGTTCAAAGTCATCCTTGGCTACTTATGAAGTTTGAGTTACATGAGACCTCAGATCAAAAACCTAAAAGGAGCCTGGCAGTGGTGGTGCATGCTTTTAATTCCAGAATTTGGGAGGCAGAGGCAGGAAGATCTCTCTGGGTTCAAAGCCTGCCTGTTTGTTTTACATAGTGAATTCCAGGATAGCCAGGGCTACACAGAGAAACCCTGTCTTACAAAAACAAACAAACAAGAAGAAAGAAACCAAAAAAGAGAGGCTGTAGAAATGGCTGGCAAAGATGACTCAGGGGTTAAAAAGTCACACTACCTTTGAAGTTCCATGTCCAGTTAGGTGATTCACAACCACTTGTAATTCTTTCTTTGAGGGGGGTGGGGTGGGATCCAACACCTTTAGTCTTTGAGAGTACTTGCATTCACATGCATATATCATCACATGGACACACCTGCACACATGTAATTAAAAAAATTAATCTGGGCATGGTGGTTCATGGATTTAATCCCAGCATTCGAGGAGGCAGAGACAGGTGGATCTCTGTGAACTCAAGGTCAGCTTGATTTACACAGCCAAGTCCCAGGCTAGGCAGGGTTAAATAGTGAGATCTTGTCTCAAATAAATAAATGAACAAATAAACAAATCAAAAAGCAGGGCTGGAGAGCCCTTGCCTGGTGTGTATAATCTCCTAGGTCAATAGCCAGAACTAGAAAAACAAAAACAAAACACCAGAAAGAGGACTCAGTTGGTTCAGTGCTGGCTGAGAGCATGAAGCCACGGTCTGCCCCTCCAGCGCATGGGTGGATGGACGTGCAGGCATGCAATCTAGTGCTCTCCAGAAGAGGCAAAAGGGTCAGAAGTCCCAGGTCATCCGTGGCTACCCGGGAAGTTCAAGGCTACCCTGGCATTCACAAGACACTGTCTCTAGAAAAGAAATTAGCCAGGTATGATGTAAAAAGATAATGGGAAATGGAAGATTTGCTGAACTGAGGTCAGGGCAGGAGAAGGCGTTTGCCAGCCATCCCTTGTGAACAAGAGGGTGTCTGCAGAGTTTTGGCCGAAGGCTGCCACCACACTCTAACAGGTCTTTCCCTAGCCAGGCGTTACGGTCTTTGCAATTATCTTCCGGGAAAAGGCTCAGTTGATAGCATGTAACAAACACCCTGCCCTTTGTCCAGTAAGAAAAAAAGCAGGCATTATAGATTGGTATCTTACACGCACCCTATATTTTGTAATCAGAGTTATAACGAATGATATGGCTAATGATAAAGACGCTGCACTGTGCTTCCCCCATATGCTGGGCAGTGTCTGTGGTCTCCCGAACTCTGACCTTGCACACGAAATTGATGCTTCGACAGCTAACACAGCCTTCCTGTTAAGTGTCCAAGTTCATGCATGCCCACCATCAACACTCACGGACGGATCATCTATAGAGCCCGTAAGATTAACTCCGAAAGGAACCTGACAGGACCTGGTCAGCTAAGGGACATACTGTTGGTAGACTTTCTTTGTCTTAACTTTGGCTAAGTATTACTGAGAGAAGCTGGGTGTGGATGGAACCGGTTCATCTTACAGTGTACACACTCAAAAGCAGTTGATATGCTTGCATAGCAGAACATCCCCAAGCTCCATTGTACCCTTCTCCCTTGGACAGGACACAGACACCACTACAGTAAATGCTTGCCAGCCTCGTTACAGGGTGAAGAAGCATGGGGGGATATTGGGTGTACAGGCTGGCACATTGGAACCTCCTCCTCAGCAGGGCTGGTGAGTTATTCCTCATGTCTCACATGGCAGGGAGATGGGTCTTCACCCTCTCAAGCAACAGAGGGGAGGCAGCAATCACTTTCCACTTGTTGTGCCCCAAGCTGACATAGTATGGTGCTGTTGACAGGGACAGCTTTACTCAGGCCACCACACAACTGCGATGGGACCCTCACATTGGTTCAATTGCTTATGCTCTTTATCCTGGTCTTCAGTCCTCTTCCTCTTAACAAAGCTAATCCCAGGGCTGAAAGGACACATGTGCGGCTCTATAGGAGTCCCAGGGGGCTGCAGATGAATTTAAGACTAAAAATCAAATAGGCAGGGACTAGAGAGATGTCTCAGTAGTTAAGCAGATGTCTGGCTGCACTTCCAGAGTACCGGAGTTTAATTTTCAGCACCCTCATCTCATGGCAGCTCACACCTGCCTGTAACTCCAGCTCCAGGACTTCTGACACCTTCACACACACACACACACACACACACACACACACACACACACACACACACACACAGGCAAAACACCAATGAATGTAAAATAAAAATAAAATTATATGAAAAAAAATCAAACAGACGATCATCTGGTGGTTGACAGTAGGCAAGAATGTCCTTTAATGTATATTTAGCCAGCGGGATGCCACCAGCCAGGTGGCTTGAGAGAACAGAATCGTGCTTCGTATGATGCTAACAACAGCAACAACAAAAAAGACAAATGCCAGGTACACAGAGGCAGAAGTAGGCTGACAGCTATCAGGGCTGTAGGAAATGGAACATGCTTAGAAATGGTCTGGAGAGATGTCTGGGCAGCAACCGTGTGAAGCGTCAGAAATGACTGGGGCATGTGAGAGGAGAATGTGTCTGTCTTTAGGCAAACACTGCAGTGTTTTTTTTTTTTAAAGATTTATTTATTTATTTATTATATGTAAGTACACTGTAGCTGTCTTCAGACACTCCAGAAGAGGAAGTCAGATCTCATTAGGGATGTTTGTGAGCCACCATGTGGTTGCTGGGATTTGAACTCAGGACCTTCAGAAGAGCAGTCGGGTGCTCTTACCCACTGAGCCATCTCACCAGCCCCTACTGCAGTGTTTTTAAAGATTTATTTTATTTATTATATGTAAGTACACTGTGGCTGTCTTCAGGCATTCCAGAAGAGGGCGCTAGATCTCATTAAGGATGGTTGTGAGCCACCATGTGGTTGCTGGGATTTGAATTTATCACCTTCGGAAGAGCAGTTGGGTGCTCTTACCCGCTGAGCCATCTCACCAGCCCCCCACTGCAGTGTTTTAAACAGGGGACTCAAAACATCCAGAAATTTGGGGACTCCTGGAATCAGTTCTCCATGGATCTGGAGGACTGGCCATATTCAACTCAGAACCTAAGCCCTTAACTATCCCTTTGTAGTTTTGCTTACTATGTTGATTGTTTTTGAAACTCAGTCTCTCTTTGTAACCCTGGCTACTTCAAATTCATGTTCTGGCTGACTGGAGTTTTATCCTGGGATGACAGGTCTCTGAAACCATGCTGGCTGTCTTGGATTCTTTCTTAGAGCTTTTCTTCATTTTTAGTATCATTAACAAAGAATTTCCTGCCCCCTGTGACACACGAAGAGAGGCGAGGTCACTCACTAGTCACAGACATTTGGAGCGGGAGACTCATCTTAGAGCTGTAGCCGTTGGAGACCTCGCACTGATACTCCCCAGCATCCTCCCTCTTGGCTGGGTTTATGGTAAGTCTGCTGTTTTTCTGGGACAGAGTCATCCTGTCATTGAAATACAGGCCCTGGTGGTTGAAGAGCCAGCGGATGGAGAGTCCAGGGTCTTCTGAGAGGCAGGTGAGGGTCACAGAACCAGCTTCTGTTACTGTGGTGCTGTCTGCTTGGAGGGTGGGCTGGGCCACGGGCTCTGTGAAGGAACAGAGGAGGGTCTGAATGATGGTGGCTCACCCTCAGATCCCAACCAGCCCTCTCCGGTCCACAGACACCTGGAATGGCTTCCGGGATGGAGAAGTTGGGGATCAAGGCTGTAGACAGATATGTACTGCTTCCGATCTGCCACCCATGGTCTATGTGGCCCTAATTTAGCCACTGCGTTTCGTGTGTTTCTGTTTTTATATAATAGAGCATTTGGCTGGGCAATGGTGGCACATGCCTCTAATCCCAGCACCAGAGGCAGAGGCAGAGGCAGAGAGGCAGAGGCAGATGGCTCTCTGTGAGTTCCAGGCCAGCCTGGTCTACAGAGTGAGTTCTAGGATAGCTAGGGCTATACAGAGAAACCCTGTCTTGAAAAACCAAACCAATAATAATAATGATGATGATGATGATGACACATGATAAATGATCATTGCCATGTCTGTAAGGTGACCTTAAATGTAAACAAGGACTCTTTAGAGATGGGAGCTGCTCAAAATGTCAGAGTCTATTACTCAGCCTACAAGGGAGAGTTGACTGGGCTGGACCCCTGAGGACAAGCACTTGCCAGGAGGACTTGAATCCTCATGAACACTTGGCTCGAGCTGGGCGTGGTGGCGCACGCCTTTAATCCCAGCATTTGGGAGGCAGAGGCAGGCGGATTTCTAAGTTCATGTCCAGCCTGGTCTACAGAGTGAGTTCCAGAACAGCCAGGGCTGCTCAGAGAAACCCTGTCTCGAAAAACCAGTTGGCTCACAGCGTGGGCACCTGTTCATCTGGGCTCTGCATGCTGAGACTCAGAAGGCTGTGCCCAGGTGACCTAGCCTGACTGTGGTCCTCCAGACAGTGTCCAGGCTGGTTCCACCTGCTATGAGACAAATAAGCTATAAAGCCTTGATCTCTGTCATCTCTCACAGGACGTGAAGGACCCCAGGGTCCCCTGGACTAGATGCTCGTGCAGAGATCTGGAGTCAGGACTTCTTTGTGGCCACATTACTGTGAGGACCCCATGGATTCCTCAGCTAGACCTTGCCGGCATCCCGAGAGTTCATGGTGAAGCCCCAACACTCAGACTGTGTTACTGAGTGCGCCCTCTTCTCTGGGGCTGGAGTCAGGGAAAGAACACTGACCTATTGTAGGTTTTCCTCCTCCGTGTATGTCCTGCACTAAATGCTCAAATGCCAGCGAGGAGATACACACAGGAGATGGACATAGCTGATGCCTGATGGTCCTATAAATAGAACGAGCGCACTCCCCACCCCCGCCCTAGCACCCAGAGGTCACGCAACCACTTACCATGCACTTCCAGATGCACATGTGTTAATTCGCTTTCCATTTCCGTGTTAAATGTTAGTAAGGTGTAGACTCCACTGTCAGCCTTGGTGACGTTTC
Organism: Mus minutoides; assembly: GCA_902729485.2. Lineage (NCBI taxonomy): Eukaryota > Metazoa > Chordata > Mammalia > Rodentia > Muridae > Mus > Mus minutoides. The sequence continues at coordinate 688,758 of LR753341.1, forward strand.
TGATCAGCAGGGATCCACTGTAGAATATGGTTTTCCTATCGCTGTGTTGAGGCATCTTCGAACTTTGGTTCGTGGGTGTTAAGTACCGTGCGACTTCGTAGCTCTTCGTCGAATCTCTCTGTTTGTACCAGTAAAACGCCTGGACATTCACTGGCATTTCATGCACAAACAGAACGGAGTTTCCGCCTTCGGCAACCATGGGTGGCACTAACTCAATAGTGAGCTCGGCAGCGGCGGGTGCATTCCAGCAGGTTAAGAGGAAGGCTAGAGGGAGAGAAAATCCCATCAATATCGGGACCTTAGTGTTTGGAGGGGTGAACCCCAAGTCCTGAGCAGGTAGGTAGGTGTGTTCATCTCTTAGTCCAGGTGTGGGGTGAGGGTGCGCCTCTCTTGCTCAGTACAGGGGAACATCATCATCTACATTCCCCAGTCCCCTGGAGTTGGAGAGTCCTTTGTATGGGTCTCTCTCCTCCTGTGTCTGCATGGTTCCCCACTCACTCTGCAAGAATTCATTGAGGTTAGGGATGCCTTCCCTGACCTTCTCTAGAGACCCTGGGTCATCACTACCAAATGCTGTTGTTCTGTTCTCTGTGTTTGCAATCAACCCCTTGCTGTATCTTCTAAAAGCTCTCATGCCCTGTTTTCCAGTCCACGAGGGCTACGGCTTCATGAGGACAGGGACGTGAGGACAGGGACGAGGGGAAGGGCTTTGGGAAGGCCATGTGCCTGAGAAAGGCTCAGACTTCTGTGGAAGAATGAATGAATGAATGAATGAATGAATGAATGAATGAATTGCAGGGCTGGGGGTGTCTGGGGAGGAGTTGTCAGCAGGTAGCTAACTCTCTATCTCCCACAGCTGCCCTTCTAGGCTCCCTGGAGCTGTATGAAGAGAGGAACAGCCTGTCCCAGTTCCTAAGACAGTGTCCTTCCTAGGTGTCCTGATTCCTGAGAGTGACAGGCACCTAGGAACATGCAACCTCCATCTTCACAGGTTAAGGCACGCCCTGCTCACCCACTGAAGGCACTAAAGGCACCCTTCCTCCGCAGCTTCCCCACAGTGAGACTCAACCCCGCTTTCCTGCTTCCCCTTCCCAACCACACACACCCATCCTCTCTAGCACTGCATAAATCCTGCAGCCTCAGAGAGAGCCTTGTCTGAGTCCTGGATTACAGCTCACTTCTCTCTTCCCATCAGGAGAATCTCTCCAGGGCCACCTCCTGCTTTGCTCCAGCATTTCCTCTGTGCCCTGCTGCCAGCTCTTCCTCCTCAGAGGGAGGCAACTTCCAGGTCCTCTGTAGAGTTCCAGGTCCTTCTCCACTCTCCCTCCACCCCCATTGCCAGTCTTTTCTGTGTCAAAAGCCCCAGCACAGCCCTGTCCCCTGCACTCCCTCCCAAGCACACCCCACAGCTCAGCATCAAGGCCCTGACCCCCATTCCAGAGCACCTGATGGGCACAAACACAAGAGCCTGGATCTGACCTAGGGCATTTGTGGTCCTCTGTGTGCTGTGCCCTGGGAAATCTCTGGTGGGGAGCAAACCCCCATTACGATGGCCACTCCTGTGAGGACTCCAACAGTCAGGGCACAGCCATGTGTCCTGTTGGCACTGGTAACTTTAAATAAAGAGGGATCTGGCTTTTCCTCCTCTCTGAGCCCTCCTTGCTCCCTGAGAGCATCCACCTGAGCAGCCTGGGTCCCTCCGTGTCCTCCCCTCTCAGCCTGAAGCAGTGTCCTCCCAGAGTCCCTTCCTGTCAGAGCATCCTCCCCACACCATTCCAGGACTGGCCTACCTGTGAGCAGGAGCCCTTTGCAGAGAAACAGAGAAGGGGACTCCATGGTCTCTGCTCCCATGTGTGCTGTCCTGGTGTCCTCCCTGTGGATCCTTCCCTCTTATTTCTCCTGTCCTTACCCCAGGGGCATCTCCCAGAGTCACAGGGACTGTGTGCAGGGAATCTGCCCAAGGCTATGATCTGTGATCTGTGTCAACTCTTCTTGCTGGAGGTCTGTCCCTTCTTCCTTTCTCTCCCCCACCCCACCTATCTCTAACCCCATTCATTCTTTAAGTTTTATTTTTTAAATAATGCATTCAAAAATTCTTATGTTATAAATCATGGTCGAAGATCATCCAATATTAAGAAAAGTCATGAATGGATTTTATCCTTTTTTTGTTTTGTTTTTTTCAAGACAGGGTTTCTCTGTATAGCCCTGGCTGTCCTGGAACTCACTTTGTAGACCAGGCTGGCCTCGAACTCGGAAATCTGCCTGCCTTTGCTTCCCGAGTGCTGGGATTAAAGGTGTGTGCCACCACAGCCTGGCGGATTTCATCTTTTTCTGCCTTCCTCCCAAACTCAATTTTAGTCCCACCATTTTGACTTTATTGGGTCTCCATAGCCTGAATGGCTGCCGTTTGCCCTATTTCTGCAGTTCTGCATTTCTCTCCAGCTTTTGCACTTGGGAACAACCAGGTGATCAGGAAGTGAGTCCTGACCACCTGGGCCCCTCAGATAGCTCTCATCTTCCAAAACCCGCTTACCCATTACTCCCCCTGCCTGTGACACAGGAGAGGGCAACTGTCCCAGCTCCCCAACATTCTCTGCCAAATCATTATGGTTTTATTTATTTTTAATTTTTACATCTCATGCATCTCTCTGATTGACATCCAGACTTCAAGCTCCACCCAGTCCCTAGAGCTCTGGTTCATGTGACTTCTAGCACTGCAGGTCTCCAGGGTCACATTGGGGAATCTCGGTGGAGACCCAAGCTGGCAGCCCCCACTTCTTCCTGGGAAGCTGTTCGTTCATTTGTCCTGGCACAGGCAACAGGCAGGTGTAAGGTAGGGGATAGAAGATGGCTGCCCCAGAAGCCTGCTTCCTGGATTTGGCTACTATTCACCGTCTTATGCACTGGAAAGGTCCTGTCTAGTTATCTGCACCCACAAAGGAATCTCAGTTCCTGAGCCCCTCCCTCCCTTGCGCACTGATCTAGATGAGACACACTGGAGGTGAGCTTGCGAGTCCTGACCTTGCACTTAGGTCACACAAGAGAAATATTCATTAAGCAACAAGAAAGAGTCACTGTAGCTAGAAGGGGCCATCTGACTCAGCCTGGTGGACATCGGATACTAGAATAGTCAAGGACAGCAGTTAGTAAGTAGAGAAAAATGTTTCTCTTTTGACCACCGTGAGACTGATTCCCAAGTCTCCCATTGCTTTAACACTGAATTATTCATTCACATTTATTATTTTGTGTTTACTTTTAATTGAACCTAGTAAGTCTAGAGCTCATTATGTATTCCCCACACATGAATCCTCCTGCCTCAGTCTCTTAAGTGCTGAGGCTACACACATGCAAAAATAAGGTGCCACTTTATAGTTGTGTAGCTTTGACTTATAAAACTTCTAAGGTCTCTGTAAGGACTATTTACCTAATGATGTCTAATACGCTTTTAAAACATAAAAAGAAGGCAGCAGTGATGGTGCATGTCTTTGATCACAGTACTCAAGAAGCAGAGACAGGCAGATCTAGGGAGTTCAAGGCCAGCCTAGTCTACACAAAGGAATTGTGGGATAGCCAGGGCTACAAAAAAGAAGCCCTACCTTAGAAAACAAAATATATATTATATTTTATGTGTTATATTATAATGTGTATAAGAATATATATTGTACTCGGAAGCATTCTGAAACTCTTAAGAAGTTTTTAAATTTTATTTTATTTTATCTATTGGTTTTTCAAGACAGGGTTTCCTGTATAGCCCTGGCTGTCCTGGAACTCACTCTGTAGACCAGGCTGGCTTCGAACTCACAGATATCCCCTGCCTCTGCTTACTCAGTGCTGGGATTAAAGGCGTGTGTCACTACGCCCGGCTTCTCCTTTGTTTTTGTTTGCTGAGACACGCTCTCCAGCTGCCCATTTGGGCTGGTCTCATATGCAGCTGAGGATGGGTGGCCCTCATGCCTCCAGCTCCCCAGGGCTAGGATGACAGGGAGGTGCAGCCCTTCTGGATGATGCTGTGCTGGAGGCTGACCCAGAGCGTGCTAGGCAAGCACTCTGCCTGCTACACAGCATCCTTAGCCCAGTGTAGACTTTCCTTAGAGACCGAGGCCCAAGCCAGCATTACAGGGGACTCAAGGTCTCTCTGAAACCTTCCTCAGGAAGATGGACATGCATCCTATTTCCAGGACTCAGGTCACTTCCTCCAGTAGACATGGAATGTCACACACAGCTGACACAACTGCTCTTGGGCGCCTGAACAGAACTCTGATCGGTGACACCAGTGACCATAGATAAGTTCTGTTACACAGTCATGACACACTTAATCTCTTCCTAGCCCTGGGAGACATCTGTCACCTCCCTGCTGGGTGTGGATTCTATTTTCAGGACACCTGGATGATTGGCTGTGTTTCAGTGTCAGAATCATCACGTAGAGGGGCCAGGGGTCCCTCTGGTACTGACAGACCCAAGCTAGAACTCAACAGAGGCCATTGCTGGGGTGAGCTGCAGTTCTTTAAGGGCACAGTACACCTCTCAGCCTTGCTGCTCACACTGTGGTGTGGAGGACTGAACCATAAGGATAAGGGGACAGGGATGGCAGGTGGAATGGACACGGGAGGGACAGAGCAGTGTCTTAGACACAGACCATGCGATTCTGGAGGGAGCTGCTGCCTGGGAGGAGGCTGAGCTCAGAGGAAGACAGCAGAGCTGAGAGCACAGCATGGAGCACGGGAGCAGGGCTGAACCTGAAGCTGCTCTCCACAGAGGGAGGACTGAGGAGGCAGCAGAGGCCTGGAAATCCCCTCTCTCCTTCCCCTTCTCCCTCCTGTTCTCTCTTCCAACAAATGTCACCCTGATAACAAGGGCTTCTCCTCTCAGTATCATAAATAAGAAAGCCATCAGTGTGGGTGTGGGACCCCTGAACCCATCAGTAGGCATTGAGACAATTAGGTGAGGTCAGAATGAAGTTCAGTTCAGCCAGAATTAGACAGACAGTGCTGGGACAAACTTTTGGAGTCTGACACTAGGTGGTTTTAGCCATATTTAAGCACAGCATGATTTGGGGGCGGGGGGGGGGAGACGTTTCCTGATGACAGTTAACTCAGTCCCAAGGGTACAACAAAGCTCAAGGCATGGTGACATGGTGACATGGTGACATTGAGACTCTCTACAGAATCCATACAGCTTCTTCCATGAACATGGGTTCTGGTGACTTACAGACAGTGCTCAAGATGAGGGTCTGTGGAGAATGGCTGAGGTAACCATAACTCCTGGCCCTGAGATAGCACAGTGGTCACTCAGGCTGCTGTACAGTACAAGACAACTGTTATGAGGATGCTCGTATAGACTAAGAAGCAAGGTTCAATATGCAGGGGGGAACTCAGGGATACACACATGTAATACTCTGGGAGACTCAGATGCGGCTGGCCTTACAGATAGCTTGAGACCAGCAGGTTGTAAACTACACCCTTTCCTGTGTTCCTGGAGGAAAACAGGCAAACACCTCCTTCCACTGAAGAGACAAGCCTGGCTGTTTAACATTCCTGGCTTCTCCAAGGCTGACCTGTGTGCACAGGGACCTCTTACCCTCTACAGGTGGGAGATCCGTGCACGCACAGGAAGCTAAAACAATATCCTCAGCAGAGTTTGTTCAGATAGAGGGTCTGAGGCCATGGTGGGGCCTGGAGTGGAGGAAGAGGATTATTCAGAAACAGGCAGTGGCAGAGTCTAGATGTGCCAGGGGCTCAAGGGAAGGAGATGCCTTTGCCTAAACCCTGGAGAAGAGCCTCACCAGGATGAAAATGAAGGGGGTGGGGGAGGGAGGGAGGAAGGGGAGAGGAAGGGATAGAGCAGAGGCCACAGAACCTCTTCAGACAGTAGTATACATCTCAGAACCAAATCCCTAAACACTCTCTCCCTGAGAGTCCTGGACCAATTCCCTGGACAAAGGGAAGATCCTATTGCTTCTGTTCTGTTAGCGTGGTGGGAAATTTCACACCTCATGATTTAGTTCAGCACAGCAAGGAACACTAAAGAACAAGATTCTGTAGACAGCTGTCAAGCTCCGTTTGCAGCTGCAGGGAGTATGAGTAGCTTGAGGCTCTGGGATCTGGCCTCAAGGTGCAGGCCTGAGTTCAGACAAACAGGCGAGGGAGGAGCCATCCTCTGACCCTGGGGGAGAAGAGGGAGCTGAGAGGTTTCCCGGGGTCTCCAAAGGTGACCAAGGATCTGAGAGGAGACCCAGAGTTCCTGTCTGCAGCCTGAGAGGAGCAGACACAGGGGGACAGAGGTTCAGCAGCAGGCAGTCCTCACTGAAGAGGAAGTAGTAAGGGGAGGGGGCGGAGAGGAAAAACTAGGTTGTTCCCAAAACTTTTGGCCTCTTTATTCTGATGACTGATGTTTCCAACTATGACAGTGTGACTTTCCAAGAAAGGACAAAGATGGGTGAGGCAGAGAAATAATCCGAGGATGGTACAACTTGGTTCAGAGTCTGAGGACCTGAGTTCAATCCTCAGATTCCACATTGTAAGAAAGATCTGAGCATTGCAAGTTGGCCTCTGCCTTCCACATCAGTGTTAGAAAACACACACACACACACACACACACACACACACACACACACACACACACAGAGTTAAATCAAACTGTATTATATAAGGGTCATTACTTAAAACCCGAGGATTTGTGACTGCACCCAGGACATGTAGGGCCCTGGGACACTTGCTGATTGATTGACTGATTGATTGATTGATTGATTGATTGATATCTGAGCCTTTTCCAGGTACTGTGCCTTCTACAAAGATTAGGCCAGTTTCTATCCTGATGAAGCCCCAGGTCTAACAAGATGTAACACCATCAAGGACATTTAGAAGTGATGCCAAGTGTTTATTGGAACCACAGGAGAACAGAGATTAGAAGAGAGAATCTCAAGAGCCAGGGTCTGGAGAGGAAGAGCCAGGGAAGGCTGCACCCCCTCCAAGGACCGTGAGAGTCAGCATGGATCTCAGGGCAGTGAGTGGTGAGTCACGCAGAGTCCCAAGGAGAGAGTTCATGTAGGGGAAGTGACAGGTTCAGGGGCAACCAGAGAATGGAGGCCATGTTGCTTTCTTCATCTAGTAAGATGAATACCGCACTCCCAGGCTAGTTCAGTGCACACCTGTTCAGGACACAGGGTTCATTTGATGATTTTGTCATTTTTAGCCATGTGTTCAGCCTGCTGGATTCTTCTTACTTCTGTAGAATTCCCACCAATCAGTGTCTCTCACATTATTGAGGAGGATATATTTCTTCTCTCTGTGTCCCTAATCCACCAGAGAACTATCAAGTCTTGTCCTGGTATAAAGGGGTCACTGCAGGCATCTGCCACAAACATGGGTGATTTGTAATTGCCATTGATTTCTGTAGGCTGGAGCCTAACCACAGAGGTAGAAAGATAACATACTCCAGAAGATCCCTGTCATTATAGAGCATCACCCCAAACTACAATGGATTCCACACACTATGAAGTTTAGGTACATATGTTGAAAACAAACTGGTGCATGTATACAGTAAGTATATGTATACAGTAAGTGTATACAGTATACAGCCATGTATACAGTAAGTGATTCTCCATGACGCCTGGGTGCTGGATGAATTAATTCTAGTACATACACTTATACAGTCATGCCTGATCTGTGTCTATCTCCTTCTGTATTGCATCCTCATATGGGTGTTTGAGCATTTAGTGCAGGACACACATGGCAGAGACAAACTGCTGAAGTGGAAATTTCAGGGGTGTTTTTTGGAGACTCAGTTGCGTCATGTAATATTTTTCTGGAAACTGTCTTATGAGAGAATGTTTTTGCTGAATCAGACACATGGTATATTTCTGGAAGCTACCTGGAATAAGGGCATGTGATACTTTGCTAGAGTCGACACTTGAGAGAACATATGCTGTTTGGAAAGGGTATGAATATAACCCAACAGACAGTGGATGATACTGTGTGGTATTGGTTTGCCTTGCCACTCTTTGCTGGTCATCTTTTGTAGTGACTTCATAGAGAGAAGCCACCAAAGAACTTCTGGTGATGTTCCAGTGGCTTCTTGCCACTTCCTCAGACTTGGGCCAATTGGCAGAGCCTCGAGGACTCTTCTGGGTTAAACGACCATTGCTCATTCATGAATGGTGTTTGCAAGTGGATCAAACTACTGCTGCTGATGTGAACTGAGCTTCTGATATCCTAACAATGCAGACTGAATTCTATCCAAAGACTATTTCTAAACAGGTTCACTTTCCCTTTACCCTATTAAACTTTCCTTTCCACTACTTCTGGTGGATGGTGGTCTAGAAGGGAGGTTAAAGCATTTAAGAACCATTATTAAAAGTAGGTTTTGAAAAATACAATCCTATGAACTGCAGTAGAGTTCAACCCTTCTCCCGACTCCACCCTGCAGGGAGGAAGTGCTTTGGTCAGAAACGAAATCCAAGACCACCAGATGGAGCCAGGGCCTGGCTGCGGAAGACGTGACATCCTCCAGGAAGTCCTGGCTGCACAGCTTGCTCCAGGCTGGACCCCAGATGACCCTGGTTAGATTCTCTCTGAGGTGGGTATCGACTTCCTGTTAGAGCTTAGAGGAAACAAGGCTTTATTTGGTGCTGAAGTCTTCATAGGATGTGGAACCAGCTGTGTACTGCAAGGACAGCCACGTTTAGTGTGAGTCACCAAGACATTTCCTTCTGAGATTCAGCATGGAGATCATAGCTGGATAGGTGCCTGGGATCTTAAACAACTATCCTGGTGGGTGTATGAGATGTCACAGGTCGTTCTGGTTTCCCAAGTGGAGGAACAGGAGACAGAGGTCCTAGGGAATTCAGCCCATGTTATTCTCTCTGGCAACTAAATGGCAGCTCCCAGATATGTCTGCAGTTTCCCCAGTGTTCACCAGGGGGAGCATCAAGACACAATCAACACTCAGAAAAGTATTTGCCTGAGCTAGCAATTTACCTTGCAGCCTGGCTTCCATCCCTGTCTCAGATGACTAAGAGGCCCCTCCCACGAGTCTGTGTGACCTCCTGGCTTCTTCTATACCTCAGCAAAGTGATTTTCCTGTGACCTGTGCAGTTCCTTCTCTGCTGGCATCTTCCATGAGTAAAGACAGGGTGACCACAAGGGAATGGCCTACATATAAAGGACAGGTCTCCTGGATAGGGGAGGGAGGGCATGGGCTGACTGAATGCCTAGCTCAGCCAACACGGGGAGTTACATTGCCTCCTGGAAACCCTCCGTAGTAAGATGGAGCCACAGTCCCCTTCCAGTGTCCTCTTCCTTAAATCCTGAATGTAAAACCCAGACACAGCCATCCCTTGGACTCTGCCTTGAACCATAACCCTGACTGGTGACTCCAGTTATAAGGGACCAGTCCACTTCTCAGGTGGCTCCGTGCTTTGTGTCTGTCACCCTTCTGTCTGACACCCTTTGTGTCTGTCCCATAGCATTGAGGACACAGGTCAGACTAGGGTCCACATGGGTCTCTGTGACACCAGGGCACATGGGAAGGACAGGATGGTATGTGCCTGCTCCAGATAAACAGAGAGAGAGAGAGAGAGAGAGAGAGAGAGAGAAAGAGAGAGAGAGAATATATAAAAATACACAAATACATTTAAATCAACCAGGGATACCAAACACTCTCATTAGCACCAAACTTGAGATGTTTATAAGTAGCCTGCAGATTCCCGTCGACCTGAGACATTCACCCATTCATCCCTTCATTGGATTTTAAGTCTTTGGCAGACAATCAAGCTCTCCAAAGGATCAGCCTAGCCCTGTCCTCACAATGATCTACTTCTAGTGGACCGGAAGACAACCTGTCAGGGCAACTGGGTGGTTCAATGAGGAGTGATTGGAACTGCAAAGGAAATTGCTTTTGTTCTTGTTGGTATTTATTTATTTATTAATTTATTATTTTTAAAGGTTAGAGACTGAAGACACAGGGCGTCTGGAAGATTCAGTCAGTGATGGACTCTTCTAAAACACGAAGACTGTGAGTGGGGATCTGAGGACAATGGGGGTGAGCCATGGAGACATCGGAGGAGAGAGCTCCACACACATGAAATGACACACTCAGGAGACTGAGGACATGGAGGTCATCTTGCTTTTACCTATCAAGTAGGACAGGTACCCCCTCACCAGTCCTGCTAGGCTGAGAGACAAACATGCCTGCATAGGACAGAGGCCCCCATCTTCCCATCTTTCTCTCTCTTACATTGTAGCCCCACTTTTAATCTACTGGAGCATGCCTGCCACTGCATAAGACAGCACTGATGTAGTGTCCCAAAAGCTGCCATGGGAGAAAATGTTCTTCTCCTTGTTCATAATCTGCCAGAGAACCTTGGAGCCTTTTCCTGGTACAAACCACCATTTCCAGCTAAGATCTTTGAATGATGCCACATGTCACAGTCAGTTCAAGAAGGTTGGGGAGTTCATACAGTGCACACCAATGGGTCTTTGCTGGGTGACTAGAAGATCACCCAGGAGGAGCATGGATACTGCATCCTATGAACCTTCCATATGTGTTTTACAAATGAAAAAATATATATGAATCTCCATTAACCCAGTGAGAGACTCTGTGTCCTCTGGAGGTTGGTGGCACTGATACTACTGTATATGCATGTGTCAAGAGTGGCCCATGCCACCACTGGATTTGTCCTCACATGGTAGATTGGATGCTTAGGGCAGGACAAGTATTGTGGAGATAAACTGCAATAAATCAGAATCCCTCACCTAACCTAACCTGGGGAGAGCAGGCATGTGCCAGCCCAAGGATGTCAGCTCCAGCACAGACTCTTCCTGGCTTCATCATGAACATGGCTCTGAGAAAGATGCTGGGAGAGTCAGTCAGGGCATGGCTGAGGAAGCCATAGGATCCTCTTAGTGAGGCAAACACCAGGAAACCCTGGTCCAGACCTCTGTCCCAATCTCCTCTCAGATGAGCTTTTCTCCAGGGCTGAGATGTGACTTCCTGCTTCTGCTGCCTGGAAGCTTGGTTTACTGTTTGTCCAAGTCTCACAGAGACCTGAACTAGTCAGTGTTCTACAGTAGGTAGGCAAGCTCACCTGAACATCTCCTTCTGAGTCTTAGCATGGAGATCAAAGCCAGACAGATACCCAGGACATCAGTGACATGTTCTACTGGGTTGTAAGATGTCACAGGAGGACATGGTCCTCAAGGAAAGGAATAAGAGAAAGATGTCCTCCTGTCCATTGCTTCTCCTTAGAGGTCCAACCCAGGGATTTCTCTGGTAGGAAGATAGCAATGGTCTCTGCTGATCTGGGAAGCTCTCTTGCTCCAAGGTCAAGTTGAAGGTCACCTTACTGACATGGCAATGGTCATCTACCATGTGTTCTATTTTATGGAAACAGATACATGAATGACAATGGCTCAGTCTCAATCACAGAAGCTATGAATGGCAGACCCAAACAGAAGCTGTCTGTCTACAGCCTCAGCCATGACTCCTCCACCCCAAAGGCCTTATTAGGTGCCTGGGAAGCAGAGAGGGGCTGGTGAGATCTCCGAAGATGAACTACTGTAGGCTTTGATTTTTCAAAACCTACTTTAATTATGGCTCTTTGACACTTGGACCTCCCTTTAGCTCACTACCCACCAGAGGTAGGAGAAAAGAAAGATTAATAGGAAACTGGGGTTGTGGACCTGCTTAGAAATAGTTCTTTGGTGTGATTCCAATCTTTGTTGCCAGTAGTCCAGTCTACTAGCAAAACACCAAACACTAATCATCATCAGCAGTTCAGTCCATTCGACAAACACCAAACACATCAGTAAGAGCATCTCGATCCAGAAGAAACCTCTAGGCTCCAGCAGTTGGCATTAGCCTGCAGAGGTGACAAAAAACAGCTGGAATACCACCAGAAGTTCTTTGGTGCGTTTCTTTCTATGACGCCATGACAAGTGAAGATCAAAGAAGACAGCAAGGCGAACCAACGCAGGAGCACTGTCCACTCTCCGTTGCGTTGTCTTTATACCCTTTCCAAACATCATGCATCCTCCCAAGCATCCGCTCCAGCAAAGCATCACGTGCCCTTATTACAGATAACTTCCAGAAAAACACCACGTGTCTGTTCTCAGCGAAACATCCTCTCAGGTGTCTGTTTCAGTAAACCATCCTGTCAAAAGACAGTTTCCAGAAAACTATCACATGACACAACTGAGCCTCCAACAAAACCAGAATTTCCCACTTTAAACTACTGTCTTTTGGTTCCCTCCTCTACCTCTTTACGGAGACTGTAAACTACAGCCCTCCCTCCAAGTTACGTATGCCACAGTCCAAGAACAAGGCTCTGTGACCCTGATGTGAATGTCATTTGACACTGGAATCTCCATGCAATGTATCAGCAATAACTACAGTCTGGTTATCAATGAAAGGATGACAGTGCCTCACACAAAACAAACAAAACCAAAAACAGGCTCAGTGTGATAGTTTAAATAAAATAGCCCCCACTGGTCTATAGGAAGTAGCACTATTAGGGGGTGTGGCCTTGTTGGAGTAGGTGTGGTCTTTTTTTTTTTAACTTTATCTGCATTTATTTTATGCTGAATTTATTCCTGTGCCATGAGTTTCTGTTTCTTCAGTTTCTTCTGTGCAACCCCCTCTTCTGGCTTTGGAACTATCTGTTCCTGCTCAGTGAGGATCATCTCAATGTGGCAGGGGGAGCTCATGGATGGGTTAATCTGGCCATGAGCTCTGTAGGTTTGTCGGCGCATCTTTTTTTGTTTTGTTTTGTTTTTGTTGTTTTTTTTGTTTTTCGAGACAGGGTTTCTCTGTGTAGCCCTGGCTGTCCTGGCACTCACTCTGTAGACCAGGCTGGCCTCGAACTCAGAAATTCGCTTGCCTCTGCCTCCTGAGTGCTGGGATTAAAGGCATGTGCCACCACTGCCTGGCTTTGTTGGCGCATCTTAGGTGCCTAGTTCACCTGAATGTGTTCAATACTAGAGAATCTACACCTAAACCCCTAAGTTCAGCATTACTCTCTGCCTTTTTAAGCATGTGCAACAAAAATTCAGCACTCTTTTATAGCCACTGTCCCTGTATCCAGCCCCACTGTTAGGCCTGGGCACACTTACCGACTCCACCATTATACCGTCAGAATGGCACACATTGCTTCTTTAAAGTGACATCCTTCAGATACTTGGTGGCTTTGTGGATATGCAAAGCCTTGATGGTCTGGGCAGTTTCCCAGGTGTTCTTAAGTGAACACGAAGGTTTGAACCTCTTGATTTGCATGATTTTGAGGGGTTATCTGGGTCACCTGTGGCTGCTTACAGAGTGGGTGTGGTCTTGTTGGAGGAAGTGACACAATCATTCTTTGGATCAAGATGTAGAAAACTCTCAGCTCCTCCTCCAGCACTACATCTGCCTACATGCCACTATGATGATGATAGACTGAATCTCTGAGCCTGTAAGCCAGTACCAACTAAATGTTTTCCTTTGTAAGAGTTGCCTTGGTCATGGTGTCTGTTCACAGCAGTGGAAACCCTAAGGCTCCAGTATAGACAGTGTCATGGGGGAGAATCAGTGGGAGGTCCCTATCACTTTAGTTCCAAAAAGAGTCTCGGAGTCCTCCTACCTGTGATTAGTAAGCCACCCCTCCTCCACGGTGTGTGTGTGTGTGTGTGTGTGTGTGTGTGCATGTGTGTGTGTGTGTGTGTGTGAGAAAATGAACAACTAGGACATAAAGCCAGCCAGCCAGTTGTCATAAATGCCTGTTAACCCAGCAGAAAACATGAAGCAAGAAAAAGCTGAGGACATGGGCCAGGCGTGGTGGCGCACGCCTTTAATCCCAGCACTCGGGAGGCAGAGGCAGGCAGATTTCTGAGTTTGAGGCCAGCCTGGTCTACAAAAGTGAGTTCCAGGACAGCCAGGGCTATACAGAGAAACTCTGTCTCGAAAAACCAAAAAAAAAAAAAAAAAAAAAAAAAAAAAAAAAAAAAAAAAGAAAGAAAGAAAGAAAGAAAGAGAGAGAGAAAGAAAGAAAGAAAGAAAGAGCTGAGGACAGGACAAGCCACGTTGCACAGTGACACTCTGTCTTAAAAGAAGAAAACAAGGAGCCAGGCATGGCGGTGCACACCTTTAGTCCAAGCACTTGGGAGGCAGAGGCAGATGGGTCTCTGTGAATTTGAGACTAGCCTGGTCCAGAGAGTTCCAGGACAGCTAGGGCTCTTACACAGAGAAATACTGTCAGAAAACAAAACAAAACAAAACAAAACAAAACAAAACAAAACAAGACAAAAGAAAACAAAACGCATACCTGCTGTTCCTCCACCCACTTGGTGCTTCACCACAGCTCCTAACTCCAGTTCCTGGGGGTCCAGCGCCCCCTTCTGGCCTCTTCAGGAGCTAGACACACACAGTAAAATACATGGGTAGCAGAACACGCAGGCACATTAACTAAAAGTAATAAATAAAATAAAATAAAATAATCTTTTATAAAAGGTCATCAATATAGTAAACATAATTTTGACGTAGTTAAGAGCACATTGGATCTGAATCAAACGTATTGAACTCTCAGAATTCACGGGAACTGATTTTTGAGGCCCTCAATTTTCTGTATTCTCTGAGTGCCAGTTTTAAAAGGTATTGTGAGCTGGGCACGCCTTTATTCCCTGCACTTGGGTACAGAGGCATATGGATCTCTGTGAATTCCAGGCCAGTCAGGGCTACAGATTGAGACCCTATTTAAAAACAAGTAAACAAACAACAGTGAATTATTTCGTAGAGCTGAATATATCCTCGCACAAGCTCGAATTATTTCGCTACCTGGATGCCAGTCACCCATGAGAAGCTGGAACGATGACAGACAATTGAAGTGGACATGTTTCACTTGGCCATAATGTTAGCTTACAGATGATTCCAGTATGCTCTTCCCAGAGACCTAGCAACGGCTTACATCATCATTTGCCACCATTACCTGCCACCACCAGGTAACAGTGGCTTTTAAAAGGATTGTTGGCAGGGGCTGGTGAGATGGCTCAGCAGGTAAGAGCACCCGACTGCTCTTCCGAAGGTGATAAGTTCAAATCCCAGCAACCACATGGTGGCTCACAACCATCTGTAACGAGATCTGGCTCCCTCTTCTGGAGTGTCTGAAGACAGCTACAGTGTACTTACATATAATAAATAAAATTAAAAAAAAATCTTTAATAAAAAAAAAAGGATTGTTGGCCACCCCAGTATTTTCTTTTTCTCTCTCCCTGTTCCCACATGTTCCCAGCCACTCTCTCTTTACCCCTTTCTGTCCTTCTCTGTCCTCCCCTCTCTGCCCTCGTGTCTCTGCTTCCACTGTCTGCCCCATCCGTTCTCCAGGCCCTCATTCCTCCCTTCCCTTCCCCCAAGTAAACTTCCTTTATACCAGGTCTGTTGCATGGTATAAATTTCTCAGGGGTTGCCTTGGCATGGGCCTGCCAGGTACCATCCCCCCGAAATATATTTCATAACACATAATATGTTCTGAGCAGTCTGATATGAAGTTTGTTTTATCCACAGATGGAAAAATCTATGGAACCCAGAAGCCCTTCTGGGTTGGATTTACTTCTGAGACCAGCCTTCACTGTGTCAGCTTGAGCTAAGTAACTGAGTTTTGTTGTTGTTACTTTTCATTTGCTTAAGATTTATTTTATATGTGTGAGTACACTGTTGCTGTCTTCAGACACACCAGAAGAGGGCATCAGATCCCATTACAGAGGGTTATGAGCCACCATGTGGTTGCTGGGAATTGAAATCAGGACCTCTGGAAGAGCAGTCAGTGCTCTTAACCGCTAAGCCATCTCACCAAACCCCAGATTTTGTTTTTGTTTTTTTTTTGTTTTTTGTTTTTTGTTTTTTGTTTTTTGTTTTGTTTGTTTTTGTTTTTGAGACAGCATTTCTCTGTGTACCTCTGGCTGTCCTGGAACTGGCTGATCTGGAAAATCACAGAGATTCATATGTGTGAGTACACCATCACCTGGCAATTAACTGGGTTGGTGTCTGATATTTTAGAGCACCCTATGGCGCCCTATGTCTGCTTCTCCCCTGGGGGAGGCAGGTCCATTGCGCCCTGGGCTAGACTGAAGGGAGGGAAGCTGAGTGAGTCTGGGTGGGTGCATATATGAGGGTTGGTTAGGAAAGGGGTATTTATGCTCCCCAGGAGGTGGCCAGGGCCTCTGAGGCAAGGTTTGTGGAGCCATGAACCACGTCTACGGCAGGGGTGTTGGAAGGGAGCCATGGACCACGGCTACGGCAGGGGTGTTGGAAGGCTACGGCCAGGGGTGTTGGAAGGGAGCCACGGACCAAGGCTACAGCAGGGATGTTGGAAGGGAGCCACGAACCACGGCTACGGCAGGGGTGTTGGAAGACGCTCCATCTATTCAAGGACTGTAGGGTGGAGTGGGGAACCTTATAAGGTCAAACAAGGAGTGAAGCCTGATAACTGTCAGGGTAATACATTCCAGCTAGGGTTGATGGGGAAGAGGTGACTTGATGGCGCCAGATCAGGAGGGGGAGGTATCCGGGGTTGGAGCTTCCTTGACCCATCCTAGGTAACCCTGGGCCATTTCAGTCCCACAATAGAAATATACCATTTCTCACATTAACCATTGTGAAATTGGGGTGTGAAGTACAGTCGTATTATTATGTGACCATCACCATTGTCCATTTCCAAACCTTGCTAAACCTGAGTGCTGAGTTAGTTGGCTGTGCATTTCCATGAGTTCCCCAACTGTGCTGGCAGTGGTGTCTATCCATAGTTTGTCTGTGATCATCATTAAAAAGCGGTTCACTTTTGTCCGATGTCTTCATTGATTCAGTCAGGGGTTATGTACTGCATCAGTTTTGGGTCTCTTCATGCTAATGTTAAATGTTAAAACCTGACAATACATCTGCCAGTTGCCTCAACCTTCATCTTGCAGCTCATGACTTTAACCTGACCTACTGTTTCTGCCCTAACTAGGAGGTCATGTTATACTTTGTAACAGGGCCTTTCTGACTCCGGAGATTCCCTCTCCCCACTGCCTCTACACCCAGCCAATCAGCCTAAAGGTTACAAAGCACTGTTTTGTCTATATAGTCTAAATGTTGCAAAGATGGCAAATGCACCTGTTCCTGGGTTTTCTCATATAAAAGCCGACCCTGAGACCTCCCGGTCATGGAAGCTTGGTTCCCAGCTCCTGGCTGCGTCCCTGATTAAACAGTCTTGGAGTGTGTGTTTAATAAACATTGATATCTGACTGAGATTGATGTCAGAGTGGTTTAGGTAGCTAATCCTGAACCTCAACACTACCATCTCTGTTGGTTCTGGGCATGTAGGAATCTGTTTTATTGAAGTCACTCTAGTGTGCACATAGAAATTGAATTCTTAGTATTGTGAGGAATGGACAGTAAGGTCTCAATTTCACTTCCATTGTTAGTAATATTGCACTTATAAAGTTAATAGGATCAGAGTTTCTCAATACCGTTGATGATTTTTGAAGAACCAGTGTTTTCTCTGTTTTTCTTGCCAGTTTTAGCCTTCTTCCCTCTTTTCTCGCTCTGCCTCCCACTAACCAGCCTTTAGTGTGAGGTTAGAGGTTACCGGTGTGTTGGTCTTTTCTTTTTCTAATACCAAGGCCTCACTACGTAACCTCAACCAGCCTCAAACTTGAATCCTCCTGCCTCAGCCTCCCGAATGCTGAAATGCAAGGTCACACTCCCCTATCCTGCTCTCCCACTGGCTTTTGGTTTAGTCTGGTCTTCATTCTGTATGTTTATAGTATTAAGTGCTCATTTGAATTTTTCTTTTTAATGCAAATCTTTTTAGACTAAGTGCTTTGAGTACTTGCTTCTTGATTCTTACCTTATTTTGTTTTGTTTTGTTTTGTTTTTTGTTTGTTTGTTTTTGAGACAGGGTTTCTCTGTATAGCCCTGGCTGTCCTGGAACTCACTTTGTAGACCAGGCTGGCCTTGAACTCAGAAATCCGCCCGCCTCTGCCTCCCAAGTGTGCCACCACTGCCCGGTGATTCTTACGTTCTTTAACACCCAGATTCCTAAGCAAACGTGGCTGTAAGTGTATCTTCTTCTGCGCAGGAGCTATGGTTCAGCTGTTAAAAGCACATCTGCTCTTATACAGGAATGGAGTTCACATTCCATTGCCTATGACAGGCAGCTTATAAACCTGTGTGAATCCAGTCCCAGGGACTCTGTTGCCTCTGACTTCTGGGGACACCTGCACTCACATGTGCATACCCATAGAGAACACACTCACATACAACTAAATAATAATAATAATAATAATAATGCCGGGCGTGGTGGCGCACACCTTTAATCCTAGCACTCGGGAGGCAGAGGCAGGCGGATTTCTGAGTTCGAGGCCAGCCTGGTCTACAAAGTGAGTTCCAGGACAGCCAGGGCTATACAGAGAAACCCTGTCTCAAAAAACCAAAATAATAATAATAATAATAATAATAATAATAATAATAATAATAATAAAAATAGCCAGGCCCTGGCAGTGCATGCCTTTAGTCCCAGCACTTGAGATACAGAGGCAGGCAGTTCTCTGTGTGTTCGAGACCAGCCTGGTCCACAGAGTGAGTTCCAGGACAGCCAGGACTGAACAAAGAAACCCTGTCTCAAAAAAACCAAAACCAAAACCAAAACCAAAACCAAAACCAAAACAAACAAAAATGAAACAAATAAAATAGTAGATATAAACCTTATAAAGCAGTACTTCCTGGCATTGGTTTTTAGAAGATTTATTTATTTTATGTTTCTACACTGTAGCTGTACAGATGCTCGTGAGCCTTCGTGTGGTTGCTGGGAAGTGAATTTTTAGCACCTCTGCTCTCTGTGGTCAACCCTGCTCGCTTTGGTCAACTCTGCTCGCTCAGTCCCTGCTTGCTCTGGCCCAAGGATTTATTTATTATTATATATAAGTACACTGTATCTGAATTCAGACACACCAGAAGAGGGCATCAGATCTCATTATGTGTGGTTGTGAGCCACCATGCGGTTGCTGGGATTTGAACTCAGGACGTTTGGAAGAGCAGTCAGTGGTCTTACCCACTGAGCCATCATCCCACCAGCCCATGGCATTGTTTTAAAGAGTGAATGAAATAATCAAGTACATTTTGACAGAATGCCACACGTGGAGGAAAACCTCAGATGAGCTGACATCATTACTGTGAGGATCATTAGGCTTGGAGTCAGACAGCCACACCCTCCTCTTGAGTGAGTGAGTGAGTGAGTGAGTGAGTGAGTGAGTGAGTGAGTGAGTGCTCTACCTGCATGTACACTTGCGTGCCAGCAGAGGGCATCAGGTCCCTTTGTTGTGAGCCACCATGTGGTTGCCACCAGGAATTGAACTCAGGACCTCCGGAAGAGTAGCCAGAGTTCTTAACCACTGAGCCATCTCTCCAGCCCCCAACCATAGAAATCTTTGTTCATTGTTTTCAATACTCTATGCTTCCATATTTTTCATCCTTATGGAAGAGGGATAAAAGGAGCTGTGTGAAATATTTAAATATGGAAGGTTACAACTCTAGAAATGAAAAACGCAATAAGTTGTTTAAAAGACCGCAGGGGAAAGTTTCGCCAAAAGAACTGTATCCCACTCTACCAGGTACTTGCAGTGTGTCTGAAGATGACCTTGAGCCCATCGGTGGTGGCACACGCCTTCAGTTCCATCACTCAGGAGGCAGAGGCAGGCTGATCTCTGAGCTTGAAGCTAGCCTATCTACAGAGAATGTTCCAGGACATCCAGGGATGAACAGAGAAATCCTGTCCCAAAACACCAATCAATCAGTCAACTAAAAACGGAAAATGTCCTTGAACTTCTGATCCTCCTGCCTCTACTTCCCTAGTGCTGGAATTACTGGCACGCGCCAGCACTGTGGTTGATGGGATGCTGAGGACAGAACCCAGGAGATGCTAGACTTGAGCTCTCCCAACCCAGCCATATCACTTGCCCTATGTACATGTTAACTGATGGTCCAGGCCCAGCTCAGCAAACTCGGGGATTCAAAGAATCTGAAACCCTTCATAGGAGATATGTGCCATAGTCCTCTATCTAGGACACACAGGTCACCTCCTGGAAATCCAAATGTGAAATTCTTCACACACCACTTCTAGGTCTAATGTCCTGAATTAAGACCCTGAGTGGTGACACTAGAGGTGACAGTTCCATCCCTGTCCCCAGCATCACCTGGTGGGTCCCTTTTTAGCCTCCACAGACAACAGCCACCTTCTTGCTAGGAGTGAATCCCATCCTTCCAGAGCTCTGAGAACACAGGGCAGACTGAGTACCTACATGACTCTGTGTCATCAGAACATATAGAGAGATCAAGGCCTGTCAGACCCAAGGCCAGGACACAGTAGCAGGGAGTCTTGGGGTACACTGCTGTTCTCTCAGGGAGTGGAGTTGTTTATCAGCCTTGTTGCTCACTGCATGGTGTGGAGGATTGAAACAGAATGAGAGAAAAGCTGAGGGGACAGAGAAGTCTGATGGACACAGACCCACCTACAGTCTAGAGAGGCTCCTGCCTGGGAGGAGGCTGAGCTGATGGGAGGGACGTCTGCACAGTTGACATGAGAACTGGATCCAAAGTCATCTCCACAGAGGAAGGATGAGGGCAGGAATGTCCACGGAGGGCCCCTCTGGACCTTCACGCACAAGGCACACCTGCTTACAGGAGAGGAGACAACTCGGAAGTGGAAACTTCTGGTTTCTTTGGAGACTCTGTTGTGTCATGTGATGTTGTTCTGGAAACTGTCCTATGAGAGGATGTCTTGCTGAAGCAGACACGTGGTGTTTTTCTGGAAGCTGCCTGGCAAAAGGACATGTGATGCTTTGCTAGAGCAGACACTTGAGAGAACACATGATGTTTGGAAAGGATATAAATAGAGCCCAGCACACAGTGACGACATTGTGTGGTGTTGGTTTGCCTTCCACTCCACGGGTCTTCGCTGAGGTGTGGTTCATCTCACCGCTCTGCTGATTTGTTTTTTGTGACGTCATAGAGAGAAATGCATCAAAGAACTTGTAGCGGTGTTCCAGCTTCTCGCTGCTTCCTTAGGCTCCAGCCCATTGGCAGAGCCTCTCGGTTTATTCTTGGTCAAGCTACGACTGCTGATTGGTGTGAGCTGAACTACTGCTATCCTGACAATGAAGATTGGAATTACTCCCCCCAAAACTATTTCTAAACAGGTCTACATCCTCCTTTGCCTTTTCTTTCCACTACCTCTGGTGGGTAGCGGACTAAAAGGGAGGTTAAAGCATTTAAGGACCCTTATTAAACTAGGTTTTGAAAAATACACACCTACACCATTCCATGATAGAAAGCGGAGGAGCCGAGCCACAACACTGGGTGGAGCCTTCTAAGGAAGGTGAGACAGGAGGAGACTGAGAAGAGCAGAAGTTCAGCAGAGGGAGCTCTCCCTCCGAATGCACGAATGGTAAGGGGGCAGGAAAGACCCATTGTTCCCCATTCAGTGACACTCAGGGGCACTGAGGGGACAGAGGCATATTGCTTTCCATCACCCTTACAATGGCTGCCACATTCTGCAGACTGATGTTTTCACAGTCACAGGGTGACTGTAAAAAGAGCAGTACTTGCTGCCAATCTAGAGGACCTTTGTTCAACAGTCAGATCCTGTGCACGGGGATATGAGGAGAGCACCTACTCCATTCAAGTTCTCTGACCTCAGGTAGCTGCTGAGGCAAGATGCACTCACTCAAACACACAAGAGGGTGTAGGTCAGCACTCACCCATGCACACACTCACAGACCAGCCACAACATACACCCCCCCCCAATTCAGCCACCATACACACATGCACACACTCAACCCAAACCAGCCACCACACACACTCACACACACACACTCAACCTGGCTATCACACACACATACCCAAACCAGCCGCCACACACACACTCACACACACACACACACACACACACACACACTCAACCTGGCTATCACACACTCAACCCAAACCAGCCACCACACACACTCACACACACACACTCAACCTGGCTATCACACACACATACCCAAACCAGCCACCATACACACACATACACACAAACACTCAACCCAGCCACCACACACACTCACACACAGACATAGACACACACTCAATCTAGCCACCACACACAGACACACTCAACCCAGCTATCACACACACACACACACACACACACTCAGTCCAGCCGCCACACAGACACATACACATAGACAAAGACATAGATACACACACACACACACACACACACACACACACACACACATGCAACTCTGCTACTACACACATATTTAGCCCAGCCACCACACACATGTGCAACACACACACTCAACAAAGCCACCACAGATATACAGAGAAAGAGTGTGTGTGTCATAAGTAAATCTAGAAAAAGCTTAAATCAAGCTAGAGTATGAAGAACTCTCATTAGCTGCAAATGTAAAAAGCTCTTAAATAAACCTTAGGCACCTAGGAGGCTGGCACACTCATTCACACATGTTTTATTCACTCATTTATTCACGTATCCACTCCTCTATGAGCAGGCAACTGGGTCCTTTTCAGACAGTGGTGAAACTTCCGAAAGAGTCAGACCAGCTCCCATCTCTCAAACTGCCCTCAGTCCTGGGTCTGGAAGACAGCTGGTGAGCACAGCTAGACAGTGCAGCCAGAGGCTGACCAGCAGCACAAAGAGATCAGAGTAAGAAAAGAGCTGAAGGTTTGGAGAGATGGTCCAGAGGTTAAGAGAATCCAGGTTCAACTCCCAGCATGAACATGGTATCTCACAAACATCTGTAACTCACATTCCAAGGGACACAACATTCTCTTCTGACTGCCATAGGCATCAGGCATGCATGCAGAGCACAGATATACATGCATGCATCATATGTACTAAATAAATAAATAAATAAATAAACGGAGATTGTGAAGACCCAGGGACTAGAAGATGCGGTCACTCCCCTCAATCACTATGTGTGTGCACGGAGATTGAGGAGAGTGGGAGGGGATGAACCATGCGACACCTGAGGAGAGAGCTCCACACCCACCCAGGAAATGACCCACCCAGGGGCACCGAGGACATGGAGTTCATCTTGCTTTCCATCACCATTGAGGATGGTTAGAGGGAAGAAGGCATGACTTACCCTTACCTATCCAGATAGACTGAGGGACAAACATTGCTGTGGTAAATATTATTTGGGGGTTTCTACCCTACCTTAGATCATTTAGTTCCCAAATAAAAGACACAAACTCTTTAGAATTATAAAGCCTTAAAGCACTGGAGCCCAGCACACAGCAACACTCAAGGCTAGTTTACCCACTTTCCTCTCAATAACCCTGAAATAGTATTTGCTCTATTTCTTTTTTCTTTTCTTTCTTTCTTCCTTTCTTTTTCTTTCTTTAATTCTTTCTTTTCTTTTTTTTAGTTTTGTGAGAATTGATTATCATGCATAACATAAAGAAGCCGTTATTTTACCCTATTCCTTTTCTTTAAAACTTGCAACACATATTAAACTTCCTTAAGAGGTATATTCTTAGCCAGGCGGTGGTGGTGCACGCCTTTACTCTCAGCACTCGGGAGGCAGAGGCTAGGCGAATTTCTGAGTTCGAGGCCAGCCTGATCTACAGAGTGAGTTCCAGGACAGCCAGGGCTATACAGAGAAACCCTGTATCAAAAAAAAAATAAATAAATAAAGAGGTATATTCTTATCAGATTGCATATGAAAATCACCTTCCTTGTCTTCTAGATCTTTGAAAATGTTCTCAATAGTATGGTCTTCTATAGAGCGATGAGGTTCCTGTGGGTCTCCTGCACCACACCTTTGTAGAGACTCTTCTGAGAGGGACCAAGCAAGCCCATTTTTCCTGAGTGAAGTTCACATGCAGGTAATCAGAGGTTACAACCTCCACGCCTGGAGTTCTGAGCTTGCCTGGGCTCCCCTCACAGCACCCAGCAGAGGCACTCAGAAAGCATCTCACAGAAACACTCGTGTCTGCTGCATTAGACAGGAACTTGCAGCTACTTGCTCTATTTCCTTTGGGCTGTTCCTGCTGCATCTGACCGGTTGTCAAGGCCATGTGCTCAAGATCTATGGTCCCTACCTGCGACCCCCTGCCGGGTAACTCAAACTCCACCTCTCTCTCTAGTCGGCTGAGTAATTGGCTGTCATCATTGTTATTTAACCAATGGTTTTAAATTAGGAAGCAAGGTTTAGACAACACCTTGTGAGGTGTATGTGAGGATCTACTTGTCTTGGAGCAACTAGACCCTGGGGTACAGAATCTGGCATTTGATACAAGCAGCACCAGACCAACACCCTACTCTATCCCCTCACCCACCCAGCTAGGCTGAGGGACAAACACAGGGAGGAACATAGCTCAGGATATCTCATAGCTCAGGATAGTTCCTCGCTAAGGACTCAGGACACAGGTCCCCATCTTCCCACTAAAGACAAAGGGCCGAATGCTGGTAGATCTTTCTCTCCTCTCTCCTCGTGTCACTTTTCACCAGCTGCCAGCCTCCTACCACTGCCCAGTCACTCACTACTGAAGTACATCCACCCACGGTTGCTATAAGGAGACATGTCCTTCTGCTTTCGAATAATCTGCCAAACAATGTTCAAGTGTTTTACTGGCACATACAGGAAATTCCAATGAAGAGCCATGAAACTGCACGCTATGTGTTAGTGTTATGAGATATAATGTAGCAGCGGAGGCGGCGGCGGCGGAAGCGGCAGCGGCGGCAGCAGAGGTGGCTATACAGACCTAGTATAAAGATTTGAGAGGGAAGGGAGCAGGGACCTGGAAAGAGTAGAGACAGGGAAAAGGATGGGGGGGGGGAGAAGAACAGAAAGAGAGAAAGAGAGGAAGAGAGAGAGATGCCTGCCAGGAACATGTGGGGGGGGGAAGGAGGAGGGAGGAAAGGAGGGAGGGAGGGAGGGAGGGAGG
>LR753341.1:713808-790786 GCA_902729485.2 Mus minutoides
GGGTCCTGGTACAACAGCAGAGTGACTGTATACCCCAATGGGTCACAGCTGCTGTGGAACTCCACGCAGAAGCACACCTGCATGTCGTCACCCTACACCCTTTACACTGCACAAACCTTACAACTGAAGAATATATGTGAATCTCCACATATACAGTGACCTTTAGGTACTGGAGGGGTTCATTGCATTATATTCCAGACACACAGGACTGTCAGGCCTGTACTGTGCCCATCTCCCCTCTGTGTCTCCAATCTGGGTTTGAGCATTTAGTGCAAGATATAACAGAATCTGACATCTCATTTCACAAGCAGAGAGAGAAGGGCCTGTGCTAGGTAAACTCAGCCTAAGGATGTCAGCTTCGAACCATGAGAGAGACTGTGGGTATCAGGCAGGGTCTGGCTCAGGAAGCCAGGGATCCTCAAAGCGAGGTGAGCACCAGGAAGCCAGAGGCTCCAGACCTCTGTCCCAGAATTCCCTCCAAGTAGCCCTGGGAAGTTTTCCTTCCGGGCTAGATTTCTACCTCCTGTTAGAGCTGACAGGGAACAAGGCTTCCTTCCAAGTCTAAGTTCCCAGACAGATACGTGTAAGCTAGGACGCTTAGGCATCTCCTTCCACAGACTGAGTGTAGACGATATAGTTAGACAGGTGCTAGGCCATTAGCCACTTATTCTGATGGGCTTAGGTGATGTCAGAAAGGCCAGGGTCCCCAAGGCCAGGAACAAAGGAGGCAGACAGTCCTCCTAATTGCTGGCCATCAGGGGGTCTGATCCAGGAAATTCTATGGTGTAGCCAAATGATAACACAGCTCATTTGCAGGAGGATGGTCGCTGATCATGTTTAAGCTTCTCCTACAGTGACCGTTTACCGTATATTCTATTACAGGGAAACACAGACACAAAACGCAGTGGCTGAATCAGGGACGCACCGGTCACGCGTGGGGAGCAGATCGGTTGCAGTTGATTGAGATCTGATGATGAACTTCTTTAACTTCGTCTCCATTTCTGTTTCTTCATGGAGATTGTGTCATAGCCCTCCGTCCCAGCCAACAATGTCATATTAACCCAACAGAGTGCTCCCTGGTCCCCACCTGCCTCTCAGAAAACCCTGGACTCTCCATCCGCCGGCTCTGAAATCACCAGGGTCTGTGTCTCAATGAGAGAGGATGACTTTGTCCCAGAAAAGCAGCAGACTCAGGATAGGTCAGGCCAGGAGGGAGGATGCTGGGGAGGTCTCCAACGGGTACAGCTCTGTGGGGTTTGAAGATGGAGGGCTCTTTCCCAACAAGGGTCATTACTGCCAGGGCACCCCACCCCCTGCCTCGCCTCAGAACAGAGGAGATAAGGAGTCAGGGAGGGGTGAGCAAGGCGGGCGATGGTGTTCAGGGGAACCTAGCAGCTGACAGACCAGGAGACAAACCACTTTGCAGCTCAGACTGCCTAGCAACCAGGTTCTTCTTTATTTATACAGGTTTCTCAGAACAAAGACAGACTAATGATTATCCATTATGTATTTGATTTTTCTTTTTTCTTTTTTTCTTTTCTTTTCTTTTCTTTTCTTTTTTTTTTTTTTATTTTTGAGACAGAATTTCTCTGTATAACCCTGGCTGTCCTGGAACTCACTTTGTAGACTAGGCTGGCCTTGAACTCAGAAATTCGCTTGCCTCTGCCTCCCGAGTGCTGGGAGTAAAGGCATGCGCCACCACGCCCGGCTTGATAGGCTGATTTTAGGTTGTAGTTTTAAAGCACTCCAGACAAACAGAAAACATCTGAACCTGTCTTTTTATGAATAGCAAATACTAACGCCTAACTTCTTATACTATGTTTCATTGTCCATGCTATAAAGTAGGAAATGTTTATTTTTGTCAATCTATTGTTATTTACTGATTCTAGTCCTCCAGGGTTATACTGTGTATACCCTATCTTTAAACTACATTTGACAGAGCTCTAAACCTACAATAAAAAGAAGCCTGAATCTGTAGAGTGGGAAGATAAAGTTAACTTTAGGATTTTCCTAAAAAGACTCAGGTGTAATTTTTCTCAGGAAATTGAATGATTGTGCAGGACGTCCCTAAGAATGCAACAAGCATTCAAAAGTTAGAGATAAAGGACAGCGATTGTACCAGCTGGAACTGGTACACAGCTCTGCTGGAACTGTGTCTCGAAGTTGTGCTGGCTTCATGACTCTCACGTTTCCAGTGGATGAGGCTGGGCCAGGCCTCCCAGTCCAAATGTCTGTGACCAGTGAGTGACCCTGCCTCTCTCCATGCACCACAGTGGGGGGATTTCTTTGTCAGTGATATGAAAAATGGAGAAAAAGTTCAGGGGAAAAAAAATCACCAGTGACAGTGCTAAGACCGCCAGCGTGGTGACACAAGCCTGTAAGTCTGAGACTCGACCCCAGGATAAAGCCCGCGTCAGGAGGACTGGGCAACTGAAGCTACAAAAGAAGACCCTGCTTCCCACCTCCAAAAAAAAGGACGCATCGATAGAATCAGATTAATGAACAAATGACTTAATTAGGTAATTAGGTTAGATTAATGAATAGGTTAAGAGCTTATGTTCTGAATCAAATATAGTTAACCTTCATAGTCCACGGGCAACTGATTTCACAAGTCCCCAAACTTCTGGATGCCCTGAGTCTCTGGTTGAAAGGGGTATAATGTTTGCATAGAGATAAACAGCCCCTCATGAACTTGGGACATAGCACCAATGCTGCCTACACATCAGTCACATTGAGAAGTGAGGAACAGCGACGGGAGAAGGGACTGTCCACATTTCACTAAGGACACAGCTTCTTTTCTTTTCTTTTCTTTCCTTTCCTTTCCTTTCCTTTCCTTTCCTTTCCTTTCCTTTCCTTTCCTTTCCTTTCCTTTCCTTTTCTTTTTTTTCCAAGACAGGGTTTCTCTGTACAGCCCTGGCTGTCCTGGAACTCACTCTGTAGACCAGGCTGGCCTCAAACTCAGAAATCTGCCTGCCTCTGCCTCCCAAGTGCTGGGATTAAAGGCGTGCGCCACCACGCCCAGCCACAACTTGTTTCTTGATGGTTTGACCTACAGTTTGTTTAATCCGTGGTTGTAAAATACTGGCACATTAAAGCCCACCTGGACCAAGTTTGTTACACTGAATAATTCTATAAACTAACAATTATAGCATGACCTTGCTCAGGATTCTCTCTCTCTCTCTCTCTCTCTCTCTCTCTCTTTCTCTCTCTCTCAACACTAGCTGCTCTTGTAGAGGATCCAGGTTCAATTCTCAGCCTCCACTTGGCAGCTCACAACTGGAGTCTGTGACTTCCAGGGAATCTGATGCCCTCTTCTGGCTTCCACCAGCACTACATGCACACAGCAGAACACAGACATGCAGGAGGCAAAACACCCGTAAAAATAAATGAACAATATTCTGGTATTTTAGTAAATATTATTTGTAGCTTCCTACTCCATCTTACATCATTTAGTTTCCAAATAAAAGGCACAATACTGTGGGGGCTGGTGAGATGGCTCAGCGGTTAAGAGCACTGACTGCTCTTCTGAAGGTCCTGAGTTCAAATCTCAGCAACCACATGGTAGCTCACAACCATCCATAATGAGATCTGATGCCCTCTTCTGGTGTGTCTGAAGACAGCTACAGTGTACCTACATATAACAATAAATTAAACCTTAAAAAAAAAAAAAAACACAAGCTGGGCGGTGGTGGAGCACGCCTTTAATCCCAGCACTTGGGAGGCAGAGACAGGTGGATTTCTGAGTTTGAGGCCAGCCTGGTCTACAGAGTGAGTTAAAGGACAGCCAGGCCTATACAGAGAAACCCTATCTCGAAAAATTAAAAAAAAAAAAAAAGCACTAGAGATGGGCAGATATCAATCCGCTGTCCTATCTTGTCTACTTCTCTGTTAATAATCCAGAGATGTCACTTGCGTGTTGTGTGTGGGTTGCTCCTGCTCCAACTGGCTTGCGCTCAACTGGCTTGCGCTCATGGTCATGCTCTGACGATTCACCTACCCCATGATGCCTTCTTCCTTTCTTCTCGCCCCTCACTGTCTCTGCCTCAGACGCCAACCCTGGAAACTGAAGCCCTGTCTACCTCTCTTCTGCCCTGCTACAGGCTGTAGGCAATTTTATTCAACAAATAGTTTTAAATTAAGGAGCAAGGTTTGCACAACAAAAGCTGGCATACATGAGAATTCAATCCTCTTGAGGTAGGTAGACCTTGAGATAAAGAATTTAGCATTGAGCCGGGCATGGTGGCACACGCCTTTAATCCCAGCACTGGGGAGGCAGAGGCAGGCGGATTTCTGAGTTCGAGGCCAGCCTGGTCTACAAAGTGAGTTCCAGGACAGCCAGGGCTTCACAGAGAAACCCTGTCTCGAAAAACCAAAAAAAAAAAAAAAAAAAAAAAAAAAAAAAAGAATTTAGCATTAAGATACATAGCAACAGACCAAGCCTCAGCATGTTGGTGTGTTGAGAAATATGTGTGCATGTGATTTGTGGTTAATTGTTTATTGTTTTAGTCAATCCTGGTGGAGAGTGCCTTTAATCTCAGCACTTGGAAGGCAGAAAGAAGCAGGTGGATCACTGTAAGTTTGGGACTAGCCTGACCTACATAGTGAGTTCCAGGTCAACCAGACCCTGTCAAAAGAAAAGAAGAAAAGAGAGAGAGAGAGAGAGAGAGAGAGAGAGAGAGAGAGAGGAAGAAGAAGGAGGATGAGGAGGAGGAGGAGGAGAAGGAGGAAGGAAGGAAGGAAGGAAGGAAGGAAGGAAGGAAGGAAGGAAGGAAGGAAGGAAGAGCAGATGAACAACCACACACATTTATCACTTGGTCCATTTTGAGGTGTACAGGTAAATGGCATGTTGTATCACCATTACCAATGTCCATTTACAAACCTCTCTGAACCTGTTCGATTTGTTATAGCCCAGCCTGCCTCCGCCAAGCTAAGAACAATCACTGCTGGGACAAGCCGGGGCTCCCTTTCCCCATCCCCGGGCTAGACTCTGTCCCTAGTCCTCGGACCCCTCCACTCCTTTCTAGGTTCTTCCTCGACTCCTAGCGGCGCCTGCATGTCCAAGAGCCCTATGACCCTGGCGTCATCTAAGGTCCAGGATCCCCGAACCAGTTCCGGCTTCTTTCCACATCTCAGACTGCACTTTCCCGCCCCGAGCGGTTATTTGGGCTTTCCTACTGTCCAACACCTGCCCTGGCGGCAGTATGGGACAAGCACAGTCAAACTTCTTGTTCTGCCTCCCCAGCAGTCACGCCCTGCAGCAGGGCGGAAGCAGACCCCTTCATAGGGTGTTGAATCCAATGTGGTTTGGGGTGATGTTCTGTAATGACAAGGATCCTCCAGAGTGTATTGTCTCTCTACCTCTGTGTTTAGGCTCCAGTCTATGGAAATCAATGTCTAGTACACATTATGCATTTTCATGGCTGATATCTGCATTGATCTCTTTGTACCAGGACAAGAATTGACAGAGATGTCTGTGAAGGCTGTTCAGGAATCAGTAGAATCGTGTTGAGAAAGAGGACCAATCCATTTCCACTAGTGCGACCATTCAGAATTCCAGTCCAAAAGAAAGGCCCCAGAGCAGTTGTGTCCGGATTTTTTCTGGGTATGTGGGAGGATGTGACTTGAGTCCCGGAGAGAAGAATGATGGCTCCATCATTCTCGGATAGCTTCAAAGAAAGCTTCCAGCTTCCAGTGGCTAACCTTGGCTATTCTGGGATGCCCTTTGTAATTCCCCTATAGTCACAATGACTTTTCCCATGTGAGACACCAGGAGGAAGGCGACTGCTCATGGTCCCCTGACACAGCGGTGTGCTCAGACATAGGAAGCGCTGGGAGGTTAGAGCAGGCTTGTAGGACAGAAATGCAGCTCTGCTAGGATTGGGACTAAAGTGTCTGACCCCAGAAAAATATATTCTGAGTGTTGAGTGTGTGTCCTGATGCCGCCCCCTGGTGATAGATATGGAGAACTGCAGGGTATATCCAGGGCTCTGTCCAAATCAGCAATCTGTTACTGTTTGCCAAACACTTGCCAGGAGACCCTGTGTCCTCTGCTCCTCACCTTGGGAACCCTGACTTTCCTGTGGACTCTCATAACCCAGCAGGACAGTTGGCTTATTGCCTGGGTGGGCACTTGTCCACTATTCCTGCCTCACTCCCACCCCAAGACCGAGAAGGAGAAGCTGGGTGACTTAGCCTAAACATAATTATCATGGAAGTACATGGCTGGGTCCACCTGCTACGAGGCATGGGTATCAAATAAAGCTTTGTTCCCTCAGCTATAAGAGGAAGTCGATCTCCAACACTGGAGACAATCTCCCCAGAGCCACCTGGGGTCCAGCCTGGTACAAGCTGGGCGGCCAGATCTTCCTGGTGCTCACCTCTCCGTGAGGAGGCCATGGTTTCCTCAGACAGGCCCTGCCTGACACCCACAGACTCTCTCCAGGCCATGTTCCTGGTGAAGCCCTGAGAATTTCGGCTTAGTCTGGTGTCCTTGGGTTGAGTTACCTACCACAACCCTTCCTCCCGGACTCCCAGGATGGAGTCCGATGAAGAGTTGAAATCCACTGCAGTAAAAAAGAAAGAAAGAAAGAAAAAAAGAAATCCACTGCAGTTTGTCTCTGCCATGTGTGTCCTGCACTAAATGCTCAAACACCCATATGGGGACACAATACAGAAGGAGATAGACACAGATCAGGCACCACTGTACTGAGTGTGTAAATTAGAATTAACCCATCCAGTACCCTGTGTACATGGGTAAACATATATGTATCAGTTTGTTTTAAACATATGTACCTAGTCTTCATAGGGTGTTGAATCCAGTGTGGTTTGCGGTGATGTTCTGTAATGACAAGGATCCTCCAGAGTGTATTGTCTCTCTACCTCTGTGTTTAGGCTCCAGTCTATGGAAATCAATGTCTAGTACACATTATGCATTTTCATGACTGATACCTGCAGTGACCTCTTTGTACCAGGACAAGACTTGATGATTCTTTGGCAGATTAGGGACACATAGAGGCCCTGATTGGTAGACATTGTGCAGAGGTGGGAAGAATCTAACAGGCTAGACACAAGCTAGAAATAGAGAAATGCAGACTTTGTGCTGCAGTCTCTATATTTGGGGGTTTCTACCCCACACTTAGATCATTTAGTTCCCAAATAAAAAACACAAAACCTTTATATTTATAATAAGCCTTAAGAACACTAGAGCTAGGCAGATATCAATTCTCTATGTTAGTTGGTCTACTGCCCTGTCAGTAACCCAGAGATATCACGTGCCATGTTCTGCCTGGGCCACTCCTACTCCAAAAGGCCTGCCCTCTTGGCCATGTGCTCACAATCTAACTACCCATGGCAACTTCCTTCTCTTCCTTCTCCTCCCTCCTCCCTTCCTCCCTTTTGGCCTGGGGACCAAAACCCCAACTATCTCACTTCTGCCCTGCTGCAGGCTGTAGGCCTCTTTATTCGAACAATAGTTTCAAATTAAGAAGCAAGGTTACATAGTATCGCTTGGTGTGCCAGAGGATCTAAAGGGCACTGAGGATATCCTCCTAAGGGCAGCCAGGTATTGGGGCCAGTATTTAGCATTACAATACACAACAACGGACCAAACCTTTGTCTTGGGTGGGAATGAAGGGGCCTATGTCCTGAACAGATGTGCACTGAACACTGAACACAGCCTGGAAGTGCTGGTTCAGCTTACTAGATTGTAGAATCCAAAGTAAGTTCAAGGCCACCTAGCCCCTCCCCCTCTGAAGGGACTTTCAGAAGCATACTGAAAATGACTGAAAATGCAGTCAAAATGACTGAGTCTACAGCTGCCAAAACAAAATGAACTGTTCTTAGAAAAATAACCATAACAAAATCAGCAGTTCCCAGAGAAATTTCCCTTCCCCTCCCCACACTGAATTCTGGAGGAAAAAAATACGCAAACCACCCTGACCTTGTCGATAGCTGTGACAATAATAGCTGTGATGTTAATAGCTGACCCGTAAGTTCAAAATGTACTGCTGCTTTGCTGACCAAATCATAATAACCCACCATAAGGGCAGGCAAAGTGAGTCACTAGGCTAGAGGTAGTCATTATGTAAACCAACCAATGCCTGAAAAGGTTACTTGCTGCACCAATGAGATTATTCAACAGCCAGCCCTGTTGCCTAAATCTGCCCCTTACAAGGTTAAAAAAAAAGTGTGGGTTAAAAAAAGTCTTTGTTTGTTCTGGGTCTCTCCTCTGGCCTTCGTGCTGAGAGGGTGTGTCCCTAATGCATTAGATCAATAAAAATCCTCTTGCAGTTTTCAGTGATGGTGGTCTCTGTGGTCTTTGTGAGTGGGGTCTTTTGACGGACTCCAACAGATGAAGGAGGCAACATGGCCTCCATTCTCTGATTGCCCCTGAACCTGTCACTTCCCCCACATGAACTCTCTCCTTGGGACTCTGCGTGACTCACCACTCACTGCCCTGAGATCCATGCTGACTCTCACGGTCCTTGGAGGGGGTGTAGCCTTCCCTGGTTCTTCCTCTCCAGACCCTGGCTCTTGAGATTCTCTCTTCTAATCTCTGTTCTCCTGTGGTTCCAATAAACCCCTGGCATCACTTCTAAATGTCCTTGATGGTGTTACAGCCCATTAGACCTAGGGCTTTGTAACTCCTGGTTGTCAACTTGACTATCTCTGGAATGAACCACAATCCAGAATTGGAGGGCTCACCTGTGATCTAGATCTTGATGCTGGAAGACACAAGTTTCTGACCTGGATCTTGGCATAGATATCTTGAGGCATAATGGCCATGAAAAGTTTAGGCCCAGTCAAGGTAGTACATGTCTTTAATCCCAGGACACTGAAGCAAGCACATCTCTGAGTTCAAGGCCAGCCTGGGAGACCTACATAAGGACATTGGAAGAAGGAAGATTCACTCTTTTTTGCCACTTGCATTTATTTTCCAGCACATCTGTTGGAATCTACTTCTACAGAAGACCAGCTGAAACAACTAGCCTTGTGGGACTAAGCACCTATTAAATTCTTGGACTTTCAATTAACAGCTGACCATTGTTGGGTTAGTAGGACTACAGACTGTAAGTCATTACAATAATATAGAGAGACATTCCATAAATTCTGTGACTCTAGAGAATGCTGAATAATACAGAAATTGGTACCAGGAGTGGTTCTAAAGGAGCAGAACTGTAAGGATGAATCTTTTAAGAATCTGGAATTGGCTTAATAATTCTCCAGCACCTTCAATTACTAAATCTCTTCAGATACTCTCTCTCTCCAGGGAGTTCTGAGAATAATGAAGGCCAGTGGTGGAAACTATTTCAAACCTAAAGAAGGTAATGATTTGATTATCTTGATTCATCAATTGTAACTGGCAATGAATTAGGTGACCCAGTATGCAAATTTTTCTACAGTTTGGAAGAAAACAAGAAAATTTATTTTGCTGACTCTTAGTATCTCTTAGTATCTATCTCTGGACAAACTGATGAGGGAAACGAATGAGCTGTATGCTAAAATTGAATGCGGCTCCAGATGCCAATAAACAATCTAAAGGTTTCTAAATGTGCCTTTGAAGAGAATCTTCTCTCCAGCAGCCATAGAGCTTGCTGGGAATCAAACTGAAGCCCTCATTGTAAGATTGGCTAAATCACAGCAAAAATTCAAGTCTGAGCCTCAGAGGGTGTCGGCTGTTAAAGTAAGGGCATTAATTGGCAAAGAATGGGATCATATATCTTGGGATGTGGATGTGTGGGAGGACCCTGTTGAAGCTGAGAACGTTAAATCTTCAGATTCTCAAGGGTTTACCTCACATAAGGAAGTAGTACCTTCAGCCCTGCCCCTTGAAATAGTGTCTCTTTCACATGAGGAAACCAATCCCCCAGAGTCTGATAAACCAGCAGTGACTTTCTTTGAAGAAAATGCCAAGCAAGACAATATTGACATTCCTTAAGGCCCACCAATAGTTTTTTCTAGACAGATAACCAGACTCAAGGCAAAGCAGGCCCCTAGAGGGGAGGTAGAAAGTATAGTCCATGAGGAAATGTGCTACACTATTAAGGAGCTTAATGAGTCTGCTAATTCATTCAAGCAAAAATCTGGGGAATATGTGTGGGAATGGATTTTAAGGGTGTGGGATAATGGTGGAAGGAACATAAAACTAAAGCAGGCTGAATTTGTTGACATGGACTCTCTGAGTGGAGATTGTAGGTTTAATAACAGTTAAAAAGGTGTCAGAAAATTGTTTGAATGGTTGGCTGAAGCATTTATCAAAAGATGGCCCACTGAAAAGGAGTTGGAGATGCCTGATGTCCCTTGACTTAGTGTTGAGGAAGGGATTTTTTGGCTCAGAGAAATTGTAATGCTAGAGTGGATACGTTGTGTAAAACCTAATCCTCCACAATGGGAAGGTCCAGAAGATGTGACCTTCAACAGTCCTATAAAACGCAAACTGGTGAGGGGGCACCAGCACATTTGAAGGGTTTTGTTCTTGCCCTTTTCCTTGTGCCAGACCTTAGGGTTGGAGATGCTGCAGTTCAATTAGATGAATTAAATGCAATGGGTTTAATTGGGCCCCGAGGTAACAGGGACCAGGTGTCAGCATTAAATCTCCAGAGACAAGGTGACCCTAGTTATTATAATGGACAGCGTAGACAAAGCAATCTTTATAATGACCTAACCAGTAATGGTCAGCATAGGAGAGGTGAAATTTATAGTGGCATGACTCATATGAACCTTTGGTACTGGCTAACCAGTCATGGTGTTTCCAGGCATGAAATAGATAGGAAACCTATTGTATGCCTGCTTGGTCTGTATGAGCATAAAAATTCTCAAACAAATGAAAGAAAGGCTACATTGGATCATGGCAAAAGGCAATCTCAGCCAGAGAATTGACTTCCAGACTTGAGCCAGTTTGCGGATCCAAAACCCCTTGAATGAAAGGGTAGCCAGGTTCCCCTGATCTTGATAAGACACCTAAAGTTTTGCTGTTAGCTTTTCTTCAGTTCTTCCTCAGAGGGACCTACAGTCTTTTACAAGGGTAACTGCGTGGGTTGGGGGGGGCAATCAGACTTTCCAGGGTCTGTGGAATGGTGGTTCTCTGAATTGGCACTGGTCCCAGAAGATCCCAAGAAACGTTGTGGCCCTCCAGTTAAAGCAAAGGCTTATGGAAGACAGGTGATTAATGGAGTTTTGACTAATGCCCGACCCACAGTAGGTTCAGTAGGTCCCCAAACACATCCTGTGGTTATTTCCCCACTTCCAGAATGTAAAATTGGAATGGATATACTTAGAAGTTGGCAGAATTCTCACATTGGCTCCCTAACCTGTGGAGTGAGGACTATTATGGTTGGAAAGGCTAAATGCCTCTGTCAAAGAAAATCGTGAATCAAAACCAGTATTGTATTCCTAGAGGAATTGCAGAAATTATTGTCACCATCAAGTACTTGAAAGATACAGGGGTGGTGGTTCCCACCATATCTCCCTTTACTCTCCTATCTGGCCAGTGCAGAAGACAGATGGATCATGGAGAATGATAGTTGACTATCGAAAACTAAATCAGGTAGTAACTCTAATTGCAGCTGCTGTGCCAGATGTAGTTTTGTTACTTGAGCAAATTAACACATCTCCTGGTACCTGGTGTGCAGCTATTGATCTAGCAAATGCCTTTTTCTCAGTACCTGTCCATAAGGACCACCAGAAGCAATTTGCTTTCAGCTGGCAAGGCCAGCAGTATATCTTCACAGTTTTGCCTCAAGGATATATTAACTCTCTTCCCTGTGTCATAACTTAGCTAGAAGAAATTCTGACCACCTGTCTCTTCCACAAAATATCACATTGGTGCACTATATTGATGACATTATGCTGATTGGACCAAGTGAGCAGGAAGTAGCAACCACTTTGGATTCATTGGTAACACATATGCATATCAGAGGAAATAAATCCAACCAAAATTCAAGGACCATCTACCTCAGTGAAACTCTTAGAAGAGTCCAGTGGTGTGAGGCATGTAGAGATATTCCTTCTAAAGTGAAAGATAAGTTATTGCACCTGGCCCCTCCCACCACCAAGAAAGAAGCACAATGTTTAGTGGGTCTATTTGGATTCTGGAGACAGCATATCCCTTACTTGGGTGTGTTACTCAGGCCTATTTACCAAGTGATTTGGAAAGCTGCTGGCTTTGTGTGGAGCCTGGAACAGGAGAAGGCTCTTCAACATGTCCAGGCTACTGTGCAGGCTACTCTACCACTTAGACCATATGATCCAACAGACCTAATGGTACTTGAGGTGTCAGTGGCAGATAGAAATGCTATTTGGAGCCTCTGGCAGACTCCTGTAGCTGAATCACAGAAGAGACCTTTGGGATTTTGGAACAAAGCTCTACCATCATCTGCAGACAACTATTCTCCCTTTAAAGAACACCTCTTAGCCTGCTATTGGGCCTTTGTGGAAACTGAACGTCTGACAACACGACACCAAGTGACCATGCCATCTGAACTGCCCATTATGGGCTGGGTGTTATCGAATCCTCCACATCATAAAGTAGGACATGCACAATAGGAGTCTATTATCAAATGGAAGTGGCATATATGTGATCAGGCCTGAGCAAGTCTTGAAGGCACAAGCAAGTTACATGAAGAAGTTGCTCAAATGCCTATGGTTTCTACTCCTGTTACAATGCAATCTGCTGCCAAGCATGCGCCTATATCCTCATGGGGTGTTCCCTATGATCGGCTGACTGAAGAAGAGAAGACTAGGACCTGGTTTACTGATGGCTCTGCACTTTATGCAGGCACCGCCCAGAAGTGGACAGCTGCTGCATTGCAACCCCTTTCTGGGATAACCCTGAAAGATACAGGTGAAGGAAAATCTTCACAGTGGGCAGAACTTTGGGCAGTACACATGGCACTACAGTTTGTTTGGAAGAAGAAATGGCCAGATGTATGTATGATTATTCACTGATTCATGGGCTGTAGCCAATGGATTGGCTGGATGGTCAGGAACTTGGAAAGATTATGATTGGAAAATTGGCGAGAAAGACATCTGGGGAAGAAGTATGTGGATAGATCTCTTCAAATGGGCAAAGGATGTGAAGATATTTGTGTTCCATGTAAATGCTCACCAAAAGGTGACTTCAGCTGAGGAGTTCAATAATTAAGTGGATAAGATGACCTGTTCTGTGGACAGTCAGCATCTTTCCCCAGCCATCCCTGTCATTGATCAATGAGTACATGAACAAAGTGGCCATGGTGGCCAAGATGGGGGCTATGTTTGGCTCAACAACACAGACTTCCACTCACCAAGGTTGACCTGGTTACAGCTGCTGCTGAATGCCAGATCTGCCAACAGCAGAGAACGACACTTAGCTACAGATATGGCACCATTCCTCGAGGTGACCAGCCAGCAACCTGGTGGCAGGGTCACTACATTGGACCACTTCATCTATGGAAAGGACAACGTTTTGTTCTTACTGGAGTAGATACTTATTCTGGTTATGGATTTGCCTTTCCTTCTACCCAAACCACCATCCATGGACTTACAAAATGCCTTATCCATTGTCATGGTATTCCACAGAATTGCTTCTGACCAAGGAAATCATTTCATAGCCAGAGAAGTGTGACAGTGGGCCCACAATCATGGAATCCACTGGTCTTACCATGTTCTCCACCATCCTGAAGCAGCTGGTCTGATAGAAGGATGGAATGGCCTTTTGAAGATGCATGCAGTTATAGTGCCAATTAGGTGGTGTTGGAGTTCATCGAAAGACCCTCACTCACAAAGACCACAGAAACCACCATCACTGCAAACTGCATGAGGATTTTTATTATTGATCCAACATGTTGGGGACTCCCCTCTCAGCATGCAGGCCAGAGGAGAGACCTAGAACAAAGAAAGAACACACTTTTTATACCTTTGTAATGGACAGATTTGAGCAATAGGGTAACTGGTTTATTTTCATTGGTGTAGCAAGTAACCTTTTCAGGTATTGGTTGGTTTGCATAGTGACTACCTCTGGCCTACTGACTTACTTTGCTTGCCTCCATGGTGGGTTATTATGATTTGGTCAGCAAAACAATAGTACATTTTGAACTTATGGGTCAGCTATTAATGTAACAGCTATTAAGTTTGTAGTTTTTCTCAGAATTCAGTGTGGGGCAGGGTAGGGGGAGTTTTCTTCTGAGAACTGTTATTTTTGTTATGGTTACTTCACTGAGAACAGCTAATATTATTTTGGCAGCTGTAAGCTTAATCATTTTGACCACTAAAACTATGTTTTTACATTTGTTTAGTCAGCCAGCTTCCTTATCTGACTCTGTACTTGGCCT
Source organism: Mus minutoides (assembly GCA_902729485.2). Classification (NCBI taxonomy): domain Eukaryota; kingdom Metazoa; phylum Chordata; class Mammalia; order Rodentia; family Muridae; genus Mus; species Mus minutoides. The sequence goes on from LR753341.1 coordinate 728,118, forward strand.
GCTAGTACAGTTTGGAAAGTTCTTTTCGAAAGGGAGAAGGTACTGGGTGGTCTTGAATTCATTTTGGATATTACAGTAGCAGCAGCATGGAGGGCTGGGGAAGAGTTCTTCAGAAGACAGTATATGCTTTGAATAGCATCCTATATATGGTACAGTGTAGGGTTGTGGGTCCTGCATCTGCTCTGCCACAGGGCATGGCTGCTCGGTGAGGCAGGATTACAGGAGTTTGACTGTGGTTATCGCACCCCATTGCCAGGCAGGTGATGAGTCACAGAAAAGCCCTGGGACACTGCGCCAGGGTTGGGAAAGAGCAGTCTGAAGTACAGGAACAGCTGGAGCTGACTCGGGGTCCCTGGGCCTGCGAAGAGGCTGGGGTTGTCAAATCCAAGGCTCATGGACACCCAGTCACCACTGGAAGTATCAGAAGAGCTGAGAATAGAATCTGGGCCCTCAGGCTGGTTCTAACTCTAGGCTGGGTAGAAAAGAGAGGAGCTCAGGCAGGGCAGTGGCTTCGGCTTGCTGGTGGTTGTGGCTGGGAGTGCAGAGAGGCCTTCTAGGGGAGATTACACAGTGGCTCTGTAGGCAAAGGCCTTCTCCATGGCTCCCTACTGTGGATCCAGATGAAAAAAGATAGTCTGTGGTTCCAATTCATTTATTGCCATGGTGGAAAGTAGATGTGTAAAACCGTACCCCACTTCTCAGGGCAGACCTGAGATTAAGTACCTTTTGCAGGAAGGAATGTCTGTAAAGGAAAGCTTACTGGCTAAGCCTCTAGGCCTCTAGGTACCTCAACAGAATGGAGATCTGTCTTGAGCCTAGGTGACCTATGGTCACGTCTCTTTTCCTATTGTCTTGGTCTTTCTGGCTACATGTGGAGGGGCTTGGGGTGTTGCCCTTACGAGACTCTGTGGGGAGCTAAGATGAAGACTACTGTCTCAAGAGGTTCTGTGGCCTCTACTCTATCCCTTCCTCCCCTCCTCCTCCCTCCCTCCCCCACCCCCTTCATTTTCATCCTGGTGAGGCTCTTCTTCAGGGTTTAAGCAAAGGCCTCTCCTTCCCTTGAGCCCCTGGCACTTCTAGACTCTGCCACTTCCTGTTTCTGAATAATCCTCTTCCTCCACTCCAGGCCCCACCATGGCCTCAGACCCTCTATCAGAACAAACCCTGCTGAGGAAATCATGTCAGCTTCCTGTGCGTGTGGATCTCCCACCTGTAGAGGGTAAGAGGTCCCTGTGCACACAGCTCAGCCTTGGAGAAGCCAGGAAAGTTAAACACCCAGGCTTGTCTCTTCAGTGGAAGGAGGTGTTTGCCTGTTTTCCTCCAGGAACGCAGGGAAAGGGTGTAGTTTACAACCTGCTGGTCTCAAGCTATCTGTAAGGCCAGCCGCATCTGAGTCTCCCAGAGTATTACGTGTATGTATCCCTGACTTCCCCCTGCATATTGAACTTTGCTTCTTAGTCTATATGAGCATCCTCATAACAGTTGTCTTGTACTGTACAGCAGCCTGAGTGACCACTGTGTTATCTCAGGGCCAGGAGTTATGGTTACCTCAGCCATTCTCCACAGACCCTCATCTTGAGCACTGTGCTATCTCAGGGCCAGGAGTTATGGTTACCTCAGCCATTCTCCACAGACCCTCATCTTGAGCACTGTCTGTAAGTCACCAGAACCCATGTTCATGGAAGAAGCTGTATGGATTCTGTAGAGAGTCTCAATGTCACCATGTCACCATGTCACCATGTCACCATGCCTTGAGCTTTGTTGTACCCTTGGGACTGAGTTAACTGTCATCAGGAAACGTTTCCTCTGCCCCAAAATCATGCTGTGCTTAAATATGGCTAAAACAACCTAGTGTCAGACTCCAAAAGTTTGTCCCAGCACTGTCTGTCTAATTCTGGCTGAACTGAACTTCATTCTGACCTCACCTAATTGTCTCAATGCCTACTGATTGGTTCAGGGGTCCCACACCCACACTAATGGCTTTTTTATTTATGATACTGAGAGGAGAAGCCCTTGTTATCAGGGTGACATTTGTTGGAAGAGAGAACAGGAGGGAGAAGGGGAAGGAGAGAGGGGATTTCCAGACCTCTGCTGCCTCCTCAGTCCTCCCTCTGTGGAGAGCAGCTTCAAGTTCAGACCTGCTCCCGTGCTCCATGCTGTGCTCCCATGCTGTGCTCTCAGCTCTGCTGTCTTCCTCTGAGCTCAGCCTCCTCCCAGGCAGCAGCTCCCTCCAGAATCACATGGTCTGTGTCTAAGACACTGCTCTGTCCCTCCCGTGTCCATTCCACCTGCCATCCCTGTCCCCTTATCCTTATGGTTCAGTCCTCCACACCACAGTGTGAGCAGCAAGGCTGAGAGGTGTACTGTGCCCTTAAAGAACTGCAGCTCACCCCAGCAATGGCCTCTGTTGAGTCCTAGCTTGGGTCTGTCAGTACCAGAGGGACCCCTGGCCCCTCTACGTGATGATTCTGACACTGAAACACAGCCAATCATCCAGGTGTCCTGAAGGTAGAAGTCACATGCAGCAGGGAGGTGACAGATGTCTCCCAGGGCTGGGAAGAGACTAAGTGCAGGATGAGGATGAACACATATGGAAACTTATCTGTAATCACTGCTATCACTGATCTGATTTCCGTTCCAGGATGTGTTTCAGAAGCAGTTGTGTCAGGTGTGTGACATCTACTGGAGGAAGTGACCCAAGTCCTGGAAATAGGATGCATGTCCATCTTCCTGAGGAAGGTTTCAGAGAGACCTTGAGTCCCCTGTAATGCTGGCTTGGGCCTCGGTCTCTAAGGAAAGTCTACACTGGGCTAAGGATGCTGTGTAGCAGGCAGAGTGCTTGCCTAGCACGCTCTGGGTCAGCCTCCAGCACAGCATCATCCAGAAGTGCTGCACCTCCCTGTCATCCTAGCCCTGGGGAGCTGGAGGCATGAGGGCCACCCATCCTCAGCTGCATATGAGACCAGCCCAAATGGGCAGCTGGAGAGCATGTCTCAGCAAACAAAACAAAGGAGAAATATTGTAGTTGGGACCATTCTAAAGCAGTTGACAAGGTTTTTAAGTGTTTTTATTTTTTAAATTTTATTTTATTGAGCCAGAGTGTCGCTATGTTAACCAAGCTGCCTTGAGCTCATAGAGAGGTCTGCCTGCCCCTGCCTCTCAAGTGTTAGGATTAAAGGTGTGTACCACTATGCCTGTCTTTTTTTATTATTATTATTGTTTTTTAGACAGAGTAAGCTGGCAGTAACCTTGGAGGTTTTATAAGTCAATGCTACATAGCTAGTATGTAACAACTTCGGCATTCAAATACACTCAGTTTGGTTTTGATTATCAGTTGTTGCTATTGCTGTTTTTGTTTTTCTTGACAGGTGTCTTTGTGTAGCCTTGGCTGTCCTAGAACTTGTTCTGTAGACCAGGCTAGCCTCAAACTCACAGGTCCCCACCTGCCTCTGCCTCTCTCAAGCTGGCATTAAAGGCGAGGACCACCATCGCCTGACCTGCGTGTACACTTACTTTTGCATGTGTATACTCTCTGCCCTTAGGAGTCTAAGGCGAGAGGATTCTTGCTTTGAGGACCAGTGTAAAGGGAAAATATAATGACTTCCAGACTTACTAGGCTCAACCAACATTAAAAAATAAATGTAAATCCAGTGCCTGACAAATCCAGAAGTGGATGCTCACCGTCATCCATTGGACGAAGCACAGGGTCCCCAATGAAGGAGCTAGAGAAAGTACCCAAGGAGCTGAAGGGGTTTGCAGCCCCATAGAAGGAACAACAATATGAACGAACCAGTACCCCCAGAGTTCCCTGGGACTAAACCACCAATCAAAGAAACACATGGTGGGTGGGACTCATGGCTCTAGCTACTTATGTAACAGAGAATGGCCTAGTCAGTCATCAATGGGAGGAGAGGCCCTAGGTCCTGTGAAGGCTCTATTCCCCAATACTGGGGAATGCCAGGGCCAGGAAGAGGAAGTGGGTGGGTTGGGAAGCAGAGGGAGGGAGTAGGTAATAGAGGATTTTTGGAGGGGAAACTAAGAAAGGGGATAGAAATGTAGATAAAAAATATCTAATAAAAAATAAATGTAAATCAATAAATGTGAATGAATAATTAACTCTGTGATAAACCAAAAAGATACTCTTGGGCTTAAATCTCATGGTAGCCAAAAGAGAAAATTCTCGTCCACACACCCACTGCACTCCTCTCAGAGTCTCCCTTCTTCAGACACACACAGGCTGAGTCAGATGTCCCACTCTAGGCTCCTAAGGCCCCTGGTGACACTAACTCTTTCCTGTCTCTTAGTAAGCTTCCTTGTGTCTTGAGGGCAGGGCCTGGACTCATGGTCACCATGGAATGACCCTATCATAGAAGAGGGCACAGGGAAACATCTCAGGAAGTTGTGGGGGTTTGTTTGCTTTGTGATGTGTGTGTGTGTGTGTGTGTGTGTGTGTGTGTGTGGTGTGAAAGTACCTTTGGCCATTCCCTGCTCTGAAACATTTTTGAGGGCTTAACCTTAGGTCCCAAAGAAACTTATCACAAATGGTTAATTGTAGTGTCTGTTTGACACCCCAAAGCCCATGAAGCCAGGGACTGGCGCCTCTCAGCCCCACCCCTACCCCAAACCTCTCCAGTTCCCGAGCTTAGCTTCTCTTCCCACAGGTTTTGATTCCTATACAACGTAGACATTTGGGGTGTTCTTGGTTCTCTTTGTCCCCTTGCCTTCTCTTCCAATCTCTCTCTTCCCCCCTCTTCTCCTACGGGCCCACTCAGGATACTGGTCATAGCTAATCTACTGCTTTCTCTCCCTGCCTTGGACTTTTCCAGACACCTCTGGCTGTACCATTCCTCCTGTCTACCTTCTCCTCAACCATCTCTTGGAGTGGTCATGTCCCTATTTTTATTCACTTAAGATTGTCAGTGGTAGCTGAGAACGCCCGAGCCGGGAAGCAGGCTTCTTTGGGGCAGCCATCTTCTATCCCCACCCTACCTTACACCAGCCTGTCACCTGCACCAGGACAAATGAACAAATAGCTGACAAATTATCACCCAGGAAGAAGTGGAGGCTGCCAGCTGGGGTCTCCACCAAGATTCCCCAGTGTGACCCTGGAGACCTGCACAGCTAGAAGTCACATGAACCCTAGGGACTGGGTGGAGCTTGAGGTCTGGATGTCAATCAGAGAGATGCATGGGCTGTAAAAATTAAAAAACAAACAAACAAACAAACAAACAATAATGTTGCAGAGAAGCTGGGGGGTGCTGGGTCATTTTCATCTCTGGAAGCAAGAACATTGGAGTTTGGACCAGGAGAGCTAGACTATGGGCCAGCTAGCCAGGGCTCACTTCCTGAATAACGGATCATGTCCATGTGCAAAAGCTGCAGAAAAGGGCAGGCACTCCAGGACATCAGAATGTGTGTGTGTGTGTGTGTGTGTGTGTGTGTGTGTGTGTGTGTGTGTGAACTTCAAAACTAGAACCTCAGGATAATCAGAATGATGGGTTAGAATGGATTCTGGAAACAGCATAAGGATAGGTGAAAACCAGTAAGTCATGACTTATTTTTGTATCTATAGAAATTTAAACATCATTTATAAAGTAAGAAATCTGAACATATTAAACAAATAAATCTTAGCTGGTTATAGTGGAGCCTGCCTTTAATACCAGCATTCAGGAGGCAGAGGCAGGCAGAGTTCTGTGAGTTTGAGGTCTGGGCTACACTAAGTTCTAAGACAGCCTGGGCTATACAATGGGACCCTATCTCAAATAAAGGAGTAAATCTTAAAGAATGGGGTTAGAGACAGGTGGGGTGGGGGAGAGAAAAGAAGAAGGGACAGACCTCCAGCAAGAAGAGTTGACACAGATCACAGATCATAGCCTTGGGCAGATTCCCTGCACACAGTCCCTGTGACTCTGGGAGATGCCTCTGGGGTAAAGACAGGAGAAATAAGAGGGAAGGATCCACAGGAAGGACACCAGGACAGCACACATGGGAGCAGAGACCATGGAGTCCCCTTCTCTGTTTTTCTGCAAAGGGCTCCTGCTCACAGGTAGGCCAGTCCTGGAATGGTGTGGGGAGGACGCTCTGACAGGAAGGGACTCTGGGAGGACACTGCTTCAGGCTGAGAGGGGAGGACACGGAGGGACCCAGGCTGCTCAGGTGGATGCTCTCAGGGAGCAAGGAGGGCTCAGAGGGGAGGAAAAGCCAGATCCCTCTTTATTTAAAGTTACCAGTGCCAACAGGACACATGGCTGTGCCCTGACTGTTGGAGTCCTCACAGGAGTGGCCATCGTAATGGGGGTTTGCTCCCCACCAGAGATTTCCCAGGGCACAGCACACAGAGGACCACAAATGCCCTAGGTCAGATCCAGGCTCTTGTGTTTGTACCCATCAGGTGCTCTGGAATGGGGGTCAGGGCCTTGATGCTGAGCTGTGGGGTGTGCTTGGGAGGGAGTGCAGGGGACAGGGCTGTGCTGGGGCTTTTGACACAGGAAAGACAGGCAATGGGGGTGGAGGGAGAGTGGAGAAGGACCTGGAACTCTACAGAGGACCTGGAAGTTGCCTCCCTCTGAGGAGGAAGAGCTGGCAGCAGGGCACAGAGGAAATGCTGGAGCAAAGCAGGAGGTGGCCCTGGAGAGATTCTCCTGATGGGAAGAGAGAAGTGAGCTGTAATCCAGGACTCAGACAAGGCTCTCTCTGAGGCTGCAGGATTTATGCAGTGCTAGAGAGGATGGGTGTGTGTGGTTGGGAAGGGGAAGCAGGAAAGCGGGGTTGAGTCTCACTGTGGGGAAGCTGCGGAGGAAGGGTGCCTTTAGTGCCTTCAGTGGGTGAGCAGGGCGTGCCTTAACCTGTGAAGATGGAGGTTGCATGTTCCTAGGTGCCTGTCACTCTCAGGAATCAGGACACCTAGGAAGGACACTGTCTTAGGAACTGGGACAGGCTGCTCCTCTCTTCATACAGCTCCAGGGAGTCCAGAATCTACTGGAAGGGCAGCTTGGGAGATAGAGAGTTAGCTACGTGCTGACAACTACATACACACACACACACATACACACAGGCACACACACACACACACACACACACACACACATGCACACACTCTGGGGAGGATGAGGACATGCATTGTGTGTAGAGAGACTCATTGAAACTCATTCTCTGTCTCCTAACAGCAACATTGTACAGCAAAGGAAAACGTTATAGCTTGTTTTAAGACAGAAGCTAAAACCAGAGAGAACTCCTGCTGTGTTGAAAAGCCCCACATGTAAAGAATGCTTTCTCTTTGGAGGCTATACCCACGAGGACCCTGGGTAGCTGCCCTGGCCTGTGCTTATGCCTACATGAAAGTGTTTTTATCCCCCCAAGTTTTATGAATTGCAGCCAGGAGTCCTGATTCGACTTGAGTCTGGAAAACTCAGAGTCCAGCATTTTGGAACTTGGCTGCTCCCAGGGGATCTGATCCTGAAGTATTATTAGACTTTGTGACATTCCTCCCTCCTGCTCTTGAGCTTATTTTCACTCTCTTTCAAGAACACATATCAATCTCAACACTGTCATTAGCTGAGTTTGCTGTAAATAGTTCCACAGACACTCATGTCTCGGGACATGCTCACTCCTTCATTCCTTTACGGATGTCTGAGCCTGTCCCAAGCACTGGGCCTCCCGGGAAGAGCAGCCCAACTCCTGGCCTCACAAAGTCCTGCTTCTACAGGACTGGAAACAGCAAGGGCTCCTCTAGAAGGTGCAGCCAGGGGTTGATACGGGGAACAAAATAACAACACTAGATAGTGCTAATCCAGGGTCTCCAGAGAACAAGGTCAGGGAAGGCATCCCCAACCCTAACTGAATTCTTGAGTGTGAACAGAGATGTGAGCCCTGTGAGAGGGGAGCCATGCAGACGTGGGAGGAGAGAATTCCAAGCAGAGGATACAGCTTCAGGGGCATGGAGGGAATAGGCTTCATGTTGTTTTCTGCACCGAGTGTGTGGACACACCTGCACCGAAACACCTAGTCTGAATGTTGTTCTCCCTTATGAGGCTATTTAGACTCACCTGCTCAAGACAAGGTGGGCCCAACGCTGACAGTGATTCCTCCTCTCTTCCAGCCTTACTTTTAATCTGCTGGAGTGTGTCCACTGCAGCACAGCTGAGCTCTAAAGAAATGCGCTTCTCGGCTGCTGAAGGGGCAAAGGTTCTTCTCTCGGTTCCTGACCAGGAAGAGAACCTCCTCTCCTTTTCCTGGTACAAAGGGAAGGATACAGATGAAAATTTTACAATTGCACATTATAAAAAGTCCAGCGATTCGCTTCAACTCGGAAAGAATGTCAGCGGCAGGGAAGAAATCTTTAAGGATGGCTCCATGATGCTCCGAGCTATCACCCTGGCAGACACGGGATTCTACACATTGCAAACCTTTAAAGCACAGGGTCAACAGGAAGTAACACACGTCCATCTCCAAGTATACAGTAAGTGACTGTCTGAGGCCTGAGCGTGCTGGAGGGATCGTCCCACTTAACACACAGGAATGACAGTGCTGTGACCCCTTATTGGGGTTTGATCATTTAGTGCAAGGCACACGTGAGGTAGTTAAACTACAATACTCAAACTCCATCACCAAATGCATCATACAGATGCAGGGCAGGCAGTGGGTAACTCATCTATGGACATTAGACTCAGCCAAAACCCACAGAGCTCTCACTATGAACATGCCCCTGAGGTAGACCCTGAGGGATGCGGGCATAAGAAAAACATGGGATTCTCACACAGATGTGCACATCAGGAAGCCCTGGCTCCAGACTTTGCCCCCAGCTGACTCTACTCCTGGGGACCCTGGGGACCCTGGGGAACCTCCTCTTCAGGGTTGGAACAGGCCTTTCTGTTAGAGATGAGATGGAACAAAACTTTATTGTCTTGTGTAAGTAGCCAACCCACTGCCATGACAGCCACATGTAAGCTGGCTCTCCTGGGCATCTCCTTCTGGTGAGACTAAGCATGGAGAGCAGAGCTGGACGGTGCCCAGGCACGGTGCCCAGACCATCAGCCAGATGTTCTCAGGGGTTTGCAGGTTCTCATGGGAACAGCTTATCATCACAGGTCCAGCCCAGGGAAATCTCATAGAGAGGCAAAGGATAATAGACTTCCCTGATTTGGACAGCTTCCCCGTTCCAAGGTCGGGTTCTTGTTCTTATTCAAGGTTAACTCACAGACATGGTCATTCACCATGTGTCCTGTTATAGGGAAACTGAGACCCAGGGAACACAGTAGCTGAATTAGGATTGCACAGGTCATGGGTGGCCATCACATGTATAAGACACTGACTGTACCCTCAGCTTCAAATCCCCATAAAAAGGCCTTATTAGGTGCTTTGGAACAGGGAGGGGCTGGCGGAAATCTCTGAAGAGGAATCTCTCATTTGCTCTCTTCTGTTCACACACAGAGATTGTGACAAAGCCCTACCTCCAGTTAAACCACACTAGGCTGAAAAGGAAGAGTGTCTCAATTCTCACCTGCGTGTCGCCTGACACCGGAGTGGACATCAATTGGCTCTTCAATTACAAGCCCCTGAATATCACCAAGAGGATCACACTGTCACCTGAAAAACGAGAGCTCACCATATCTCCTATCTGGAGGGCAGATGCAGGGATCTATCTGTGCGAAGTCTCTAACTCCTTTAGTTCCAAGAAATCTAATCCACTGCTCATGGTGTTGGCTTATGGCTAATGTCTCCTCTCTTTCTATACCAGAGCTTTGCGGAATTTATGTCACTAGTGTGCACAGTTTATAAAAGTTATAAGGAGAAAATTATCACTGCAGACAAGAGAGACAGTCAGCGTGGTGACATACACCTGCAATCCCCAAATAAAACACAGGTCAGGAGGAAAACGAGTACAAGGCCAGTCCAGTTACACAGTATGACAGGGACTTTAAAATAAGACATCAATATAGGAACAGAACTGCAAAGGAGGGCCCAGGTTCTGAATCACAAGTGGACCGGCCCTCAGGATCCAGAGGGAACTGTTCGGATGCCTTACGCTCACCAAAAGCTGCTGATGCTCACAGTTCCCTGTTAAAACGCTGCTGTGCTCGCCTAGAGCTATTCACACCTTCCCACAAGCTCAAATCCTTCCTGGGCTGCCTAGACCCTATCTATCCGCTTGAAGTTGGAATAATGGTAGGGTATCAGACTGGATATGTTTTGCTGTAGATGTATGTTTTTGGACAGTTTTCATCTGTATTTTTTTTGATGCTCAGATGTAAAAATCCATAGACATAAAGGGCCCCATGTATTGAGTTTCTTTTCCTGAGTCTAGCATTTTTTCTGGTGCGACTGTAGGGAGCCATTCTACCGTTCCTTAAAGACAGCACAGACCGTCTCAGCTGTACTGGCATAAATAACTCTTAATTGGCATTAGGCAGTGTCAGCTGTTGTTTGATCTTGTGCCCGAGACCACCTGGTGTAGCCATGGGGCAGCCCAAGACCACCTGATGTATAAGCAAGAGCCACAGGGCAGCTTGGTGATTGGCCAGGGCAGGGTTTAAATAGCTGCTCCTGGGTTGGCTCAGGGCCCCATTCCATTCTACCACTCCACTCTGCTACTCCACTCTTCTCGGCCCCATTCTGCCATTGCACCATTCTCACTCTGTAACTGCATGCAGGGCCATTCTGCATTGCCATTTGCCGTTTGCCATTTTAAGCTGTAAGTGCATCAAGTTCCTGAGTAAACCGCCTGGAGAAGAAGCCTGGTTGTCTTGTGTCTTATTCCCGCTGGACGGGGAAGGCGCTCGACAAGATGGTGGCCCGTACGGGGAAGAAGCAATTCTGACCCGCACAAAGGTTTCAGAACTCCAGAGGTACAGGGCGGGTCCAGTAAGTATAGGCCTTAAACAAGTCCGTGGTAAAAGCGGCCACAATTTTCAGTCCACGGTAAAGTGGCTGGTGGGCCCGGTAGAAGGTTCCTAGGACGAGTAAAAGTTCCCGGTAAGGGACGAGTTAGAAGGTGTAAAGTTTCTGGGACAAATAGTGGGGTTCCCAGGATGAGTGAGAAGGAGTAAAAGTTCCCAGGTCTTTGGGACGAGTGAGGCTCCCAGAAGCTGGGACAGAGCAAAAGGTTCCCGGTAAGGGACGAGTTAGAGGGTGTAAGGTTTCTGGGACAAGTAGTGAGGTTCCCAGGACAAGTGAGAAGAAGAAAAGTTCCCAGGACTTTGGGATGAGTGAGGCTCCTGGAAGCTGGGACAGAGCAGGAAGTTCCTGGCAGTAGGGACGAGGTAGATTAAAAGGTAAAACAATGGGTAATTTACATTCTTGCCCAATTCGCGGAGCTTTCAGAAGCTCCTAAGAACCAAGAGAAAAGAGCTAAGGAATTGAAAGAAAGAACGCATCATTCTCAGGAGGGTGAAGTAAAGGAGAGTAATTGGAGAATTGTCAGGAGAGTGAGTTGTAAAAACAAAACAAAACAAAAAGGTAGAGTTTAGGAAGGACAAGATTTAAAAGATAGAAAAGCTTGAGGAAGGAATGGAGGCTAAGTTACAGGTGATTTCGATAATGAACAACCAGAAGCCATAAGACAAATGGGCAGTGAGGTGCGCAGGTGATTTTGATAAAATCTTTGCAATTGCCATCTACAGTCAGGGAAAAGGAAAGTCAGCACCTCCTCCACCTGGACAGCTCAATGCAGAGCTGAAAGAGAGTGGCTGTTCACCTGGACAGGATGTTAAGATGCCTCTTTCACACAAGCACAGTTGGATTATTTAGGAGGCAAAGTAAAATCAAAACAGATAGTGCCACAAAAGGTAGAGTTTAGGAAGGAAGAATATTAGGTGACATTAATTGGGCTCGATGTTACCTGAAGATGCCAAATTATGAATTAAAACCTTTATACAATATTCTAGTAGGTGATTTAGCTCTTGATTCCCCTCGGCAACTAACCTCAGAGGGGAGAGCAGCATTGCAGAAGGTAGAGGAAAGGTTGCAATCTGCATTTTTACACCATTAATACTTGTTCAGGAATCATTCATGCAACCCCTTTGCCTGGTGAGAAGGCTCGCAATGTCATTGGACATTGCTTAGAGGTGTGGGCTGCCTGGGGAAAGCCTCAGCAGCTCAAAACTGACAATGGACCAGCTTATACAGCACACTCTTTTGAATCTTTCTGCAAACAAATGGATGTCATTTGCAGTCATGGACTCCACAGGGCCAAGGCATTGTGGAAGTCGCTCATAACACTTTAAAGGAGTGCTTACAAAAACAAAAAGGGGGAATAAGCCAAGGCCGTACCCCCAAAGAAATTTTCTGAATTTGGATATACATGGCCAATCAGCGGCTAACAGGCATAGTGTGGGGCATGCACCCCCTCTAGAACGAGTTAAGTGGAAAGATATATTAACGGGTCTGTGGCAAGGACCCGAACCCATGCTGACATGGGCACGAGGTGTTGTTTGTGTTTTCCCACAAGACCAACAAGATCCGGTGTGGGTGCCTGAACGGCTGGTGAAGAAGGTGAAGAACCACGAGCGGATTGTTAAGCCGGTCGAGCCTGCGACCCTATATTCAAGAAGTCGTCAGCGCAGAGTCTACAAACAGTGCCCCATCTGGGAACTGGGTGGGCATAGGAGCTTTAGCTTTAGGCCTGGTCCTGGTCTCTGTCGGTTGCCTGTGGTGTCTCTGCAAAATGACCCAGGTTCAAAAGAGATCTTACTATGCTGACTGATGCCACTATTGCCATGGAGGTTAGCCAGTTCCCCCAAGTTTGGCTTGCTGCAATTAAGCAGTGATGTTTGCCTTGTGAGTGTGCTTTCTCCTATTCAGTTATGATTGCTGAGGTCCCAACAGTTAAGGCTTAGGCAGGCTGTCGCCTAAAACAGAGGCCATGCCGACAGGGGATGGCAGCTTACCCTGGGCCTTAGTAGGCTTATGCTGAGTGAGTACTCAGTGACAGGCTTGATGGCCTGGCCTAGAAATGATCTGACCTAAAGCATAATGATTTGGAGAGCTGGTTGCCACTTGTTCATATGAAATAAAAAAGGGGGAGATGTAGGGAGCCATTAAACCACTCCTTAAAGATGGCATCGACCTACTCAGATGTACTGGCATAAATAACTCTTAATTGGCATTAGGCAGTGTCAGCTGTTGTTTGATCTTATGCCCGAGACCACCTGGTGTAGCCACGGGGCAGCCCCAGACGCCCTGGTGTATAAGCAAGAGCCACGGAGCAGCTCGGTGATTGGCCAGGACAGGGTTTAAATAGCTGCTCCTGGGTTGGCTCAGGGCCCCATTCCATTCTACCACTCCACTCGGCTACTTCACTCTTCTCGGCCCCATTCTGCCATTGCACCATTCTCACTCTGTAACTGCATGCATTGCCATTCTGCATGGCCATTTGCCATTTGCCATTTTAAGCTGTAAGTGCATCAAGTTCCTGAGTAAACTGCCTGGAGAAGAAGCCTGGTTGTCTTGTGTCTTATTCCCTGCTGGGCGGGGTAGGTGCACGACATGCAACCTTGCACAAGATCCTGTTTCGTCTTAACAGTTTTCGGTATGCTAAAATGCACACATAAGATTTTAGCCATTTTGACAACCACAGCTGAATGGCATGAAGCTCAATCATATTGTTGTGTGACCGTCACCATGGTCCATTTCTAAGCCCTATTTAAACCTTTCCATTCCCAACAGCCTCGGGCAGCTAATATTCTTCTTCTGTCCCTATACATGGAACAAAACCAACTGTTTTGGTTATGGTTAATATCAGCACAGAAAAATCCAACTCATTAGAGCCTGCTCATTTGCTAAGGGTGGAGGTGGGGTGGGGTGGCGTGGGGTGGGGTGGCAGAGGCAGTGCCGAGTTTGATCATCAGTCCTGAAAACATGTAGAATGTTTAGCATTCTCTGCAAACAAGTTCATGCCATCTGCAGACACTATTTTTTTTTTTTGGTCTTGACATTGTAATATCTATGATACACACACAAACTCACATGCGCACACACACAATACGTTATTAGCCATGGAATTTTTATAATTCTGAAGCAAGTGTAACAGTATCACCAATTTCATATTTGATTCCAGTAATTTTAATCCATTATATTGTAGAGTTAATTTAGCTAAAAGAAAATACCAACTCTTTACCAAACAGCAACTTCCTAAGGCCCGTTCTCCTGCCTCTATTGCAGACTTGGAAACTCTTTTTCTTTTCTTTTCTTTCTTTCTTTCTTTCTTTCTTTCTTTCTTTCTTTTTTTCAACTTTATGTGCATTGGTGTTTTGCCTGCATGTATGTCTGTGGGAGGGTGTTGGATCCCCTAGATCTAGGTTAAAGATAGTTGTAAACTGCATTATGAGTGCTGCAAATTGAGCCAGGGTCCTGTGGTAGAGCAGCCAATGCTCTTAAGCACTGAGCCATCTCTCCAGCCCAACTTGGGCACTCTTACTGTGTGTGCCAGACTTTACTTGTCTTCTGAATGACCTAGACGGTTGCTGTCACCTCTATGTCCCTCCTTAACACTGGAGCACACCCAGGTAAAGCACAACTAGTCAAACAGGGAACACCTTGTGAACTGGGTTAATCAGAGATGGAAGGAAGCTAATTTGAGGCCTTATCATGGGCTATAGCCCCACTGCCCAACCATCTCTACCTGCTACATCCTTCAGCTAGAAGTCACAAAGCCTTAATCAGCTGTCTCTCCAGCCCATAAAAGTCATGGCTTAAATACAAATTCTAATTCTTCTGGTGGGTCCTAAGAATCTTACCAATCTCTCTCCAAGTTGCCATGACCACCAATGAGGACATCGATATCCTGGACTGAAAGGATATAGCATCCTTCCTGTAGTTAGTGATGAGCCTGCATATCTTGAGCTTAACCATGAAGAAAAATTAGTCCAAATTTAGAGGTATTTATAAAAGAAACCACCAGCTATCTGAAGCAGGTAGCTACGGTGGTATCATCATCATCCCAACACTCGGAGGTGAAGTTGGGAAGATGTGGAGTTCAGACTCAGCCTAGGCTGTGTAGGACTTCAGGCTGTTTTGAATGGAGAATCCAGGCTTCTTTTGAGGCAAGAACCAGTGAAAACCAGAGCAGAACAAAAACAAAGGCCAAATGTGGGAGATGATGACCCCAGATGCCTGAGGTAAAGACCCAAGTCAGAGAGGGGTTCTACAGTGACGTCTTCTACTGTGTCACCTGCCCCAAGCCACTCACTGCCCTTGAAGCTTGCCTGACTCAACCCTGTCGTCTGTCAGCATCTGGCTGGCTGCTTCTAGAAAGCAGGGACCCAGCGTTGTGTGGAAAATGTCCATCAGCTGTAAGAGCAGAGCCGACAGCAGCACAGACGCCATCCCTCACCTGCTCCAGTCTCCTCAGGTGGGGCCTCCATCTGCACCTGTGCACCGGCTTCCTCTTCCTGTTGCTTAAGGGAGAGAGGTCTCACCTGGGTCCCATGCAGAGGTACAGGCCGTGTGACTGGGGAGGAGCTTGAAGCAGCCACTCACATCACATCCCCAGTCTGCAGAGCGCTCGCTCTGTGGGCTTTCTCCACTGCACAGTCCAGGAAGACCTGGCCAGGGGACGGTCCCACCCACACTGAAGATGGGTCTTATCACATATATTGAGTGACCAAGATAATATCTCCAGACATTCTCTGAGGCTACCCCCACTCAAGGGAGCCCTCCCAGGGCTGACACAGGATGACAGACACAGGAACTAGACAGTAAGTCTTTTCATAAGTCTGTGCCTGTGGCCTGTCAGTTTCCAGCTGACAACACTGAGCATGACAGTTACCTAGCAGTAGCACCTGAGAGGTTTGGAAGTTACCCATGCTTGCATTTCCTTCCAGAACATTTAAACTAGAATGTGAGACCATCACTTCTTTGAACAAATATCTCAATGGCGCTAAGGTGTAGCCATATTTTATTTTTCCTATTGGATTTCTCTGTCCCCGCCTCAGGTCTTCAGTGCTGGGGATGAAACACAAGGATTTGCCCCATGTGGCAACACAACCAGAAGACCAGGCAGATTTCTGCCGCTCCGAGGTCTCCCTTGACTACAGAACAAGTTCCAGGCCAGAAAGGACTACACATGGAAAACAAGGAAAAGGAAGGGGAATGAAAAACAAAATTCAAGGTGGGACTCTCAGTAGCAGCCTGGAAAAGAGACAGAAGAGGAGGAGAGAGACAAAGACACAGCTGGGCGTGGAGGTCAGCAAGCAGCCAAAAGGCAGACGGCCAGGCTCATCAGGAATGGGGTGAAAGAGTTTCAGAGAAAGCGAGAGGCCAAGAGCTGCTCTCTGGAATCTAAAAGAAGGGGAAAAAAGCTAAAGGTAAGGAAAGGGGAGAAGTCACACATTTCTCAGTGATATAGACAAGTGTCCAGGCTGGCCCGGCCCTGGGGCAAGACCCTTGCATGCAGCTGTGCCAGAAGCCATCAGATCTGGCCTCAGAAGAGTGAAGAGTTCAGAATCCCTCACCAATTAGTGACAAGCAGTGCTGGTTTCTCCGTCAGCTCCAGCTCCTTCCTCCAGCTTTCCCTTCCAGTCACCTGCCACAATCCACGGAGGCTCTGAATCCACCAGGAGCCACCAGATTCTGACCCAGCCGTTTCTGTCAACTCCACCCCCCCCCCCTCAGCTTACCCCTGATGTCAAAGCTCCCGAACAAGTCCATCCTTGACATGGCCATGTTGGGAGCACGTGCCAGCACACAGCAGCCGGGCTTTAGATACAGGATACAGAGTATTCCAGAACACAGTCTTCCCAGAGACCGAATGGACTGATTAAGCAACTTTCTTTGCTGTGGCATTGAGGAAAGGACACCAAATTTGATCTCGAGGTTGTTTCTCCTAGATTCCCCCCATCCTCAGCCAAGTGTCAGCAAATACCCATAGTGTCACACTGGCCTGGCAGAAGTATGAGTATTGCTATTAGCTCAAGACCAGCCTGGGTTACATGTCAGACCAGGCTACATGGAGACCTTGTCTCAACAAAGACACAAGCCAGTCAGCAGAGTCAAGCAACACAAATACCCTTCTCCCCAGAGACTTTTCCGTGAGAAAACAGCCAGTGAAAATGTCAATTCTTGTCTCATTGCAGAGGTGTCAGAGGGGCCCTGGGCTGGGGAGCCAGACAAGAGTGACCACTGCAGGGAAGTGTGACTGAGGCTTGTGAATTCTAGGGGGAGGAGGCGTTGGGTGTTGGCGGAGACCTGTTATCAGTTCAGGAATTAGCTTCCCTCACAGTCTGTCATCCAGACCCACTGGGCTAGTGTCAGAGAAGGAGCCAGATAGATGGAGCTTGTCTGATTTCCCCAGTTCACAAGGTCTTCTTCATTGTCTGCTCAGATGTGACTCTGTGCTTCAGTGGCAAAGGGGAGCACAGAGGCTCAAAGCACTAAGGTCACCACAAGACATGGGTGGTCTCTATCGAGTGTCGTGCGCTGTCCCCGTCCAGCGGGAATAAGACACAAGACAAAGAGGTTTCTTCCCCAATGGTTTACTCAGGAACTTGATGCACTTACAGCTTAGCAGAGCATGATGGCAAATGGCAAATGGCCCCACCGCGAGCAGCCTATTTATACCCTGTCCTGGCCAATCACCGAGCTGCCTCGTGGCTCTCGCGTGACTACACCAGGTATTCTCGCGTGACTACACCAGGTGTTCTCAGGCTCAAGATCAAACAACAGCTGACACTGTAATGCCAATTTAAGAGTCGTTTATGCCAGAACAGCTGAATCGGTCGATGCCGTCTTTAAAGAGCGGTTNCCTTCCTAAACTCTACCTTTTGTGGCACTGTTTTGTTCCTACTTTGGCTCCTAAATAATCCAACTGTGCTTGTGTGAAAGAAACTCTAGACATTTGACTTGAAGGGATCCGAAGTCTCACAAAACTATAGATATTAATCATTATTATCCTGACTATCTTAACATCCTGTCCAGGTGAACAGCCACTCTCTTATCGAGCTGTCCACCTAGGTTGAGGAGGTGCTGCTTTACTTGTGGGATGTCCATATTTAGAATAAGCCACAGGACTCCATCCTGATACCAAAGAAACCATCGTATGCATCCCACATGGGCTCTTTTTATAGGAGAACAAAGGCTACCCTTCAAAAACAGATTAACCAAAACATTCCTTCTCCCTGACTGTGGATGGTAATTGCAAAAAGTTACTGGTTCCAAAAATTCTAGGGAAAACCATAGCATCATGATATCTCTGACCCTGCTGGTCCTGAAGCACAGGAAAAGCATTTGCCTCAGGAGGGATATTATGCCATACAGACGCATGCTTACTGCGCCCCTTGCCACACTCTTCAAAATCACCTGTAACTTGCTTCTCTATCTTTTGAATCTTGTTCTTTCTTTCTGGAGTTAGTTGCTGACTGGGAGGGGATCTGCTTATCTAGGCATGAAGAAGGAGAAAAGGTGCCACAGGGCGTCTGCGCAGCCGCAGCCCCGCCCCTGAGCCCCGAATGCGGAGCTCAGAGCAGCAGTGCCTGGCGTGCACATGTGCACGCCCCGCCCCTGAGTGCGGAGAGGGCAAGCGCTACTCTTTCACCTCACTCTCCTGAGAATGTTCCGACCTGCTTTCTTTCAATTCCTTAGCTCTATTCCCTCAGTTCTTAGAAGCTCCTTGCTAAATTAAGAGCTCTGAACCCGGCAAGAATGTAAATTACCCATTGTTTTATCTTTAAATGTGGCGGATTTGTAATCTGCCTCGTCCCTACTGCCGGGAACTTCCTGCTCGTCCCTATAACCGGGAACCTTACTCCTTCTACACTCGTCCTGGGAACCCCACTATTCGTGCCAGAATCCTTCTACCTCATCCCAACAACTGAGAACCTCTACTCGTCCTAGGAACCTTCTACCTTCTCACTCGTCTCAATTACCGAGAACTTTTACTAACTCGTCCTAGGAACCTTCACCAGGCCCGCCAGCCGCTTTACCGCGGACTGAAATTGTAGCCACTTTTACCTCAGACTTGTTAAGGCCTATACTTACCGGACCTGCCCTGTACCTGTGGGGTTCTGAAACCTTCGTGCGGGTCAGAATTGCTTCTTCGCCGTATGGGCCACCATTTTGTCGCGCGCCTACCCCCGTCCAGCGGGAATAAGACACAAGACAAAGAGGTTTCTTCCCCAATGGTTTACTCAGGAACTTGATGCACTTACAGCTTAGCAGAGCATGATGGCAAATGGCAAATGGCCCCACCGCGAGCAGCCTATTTATACCCTGTCCTGGCCAATCACCGAGCTGCCTCGTGGCTCTCGCGTGACTACACCAGGTATTCTCTCGTGACTACACCAGGTGTTCTCAGGCTCAAGATCAAACAACAGCTGACACTGTAATGCCAATTTAAGAGTCATTTATGCCAGAACAGCTGAATCGGTCGATGCCGTCTTTAAAGAGCGGTTGAATGGCTCCCTACAATCGAGGGACTGCCCCTGGCTGTGCTAGAGGCAAAAGGGAAGGGCTTGAATGATTCCTGGAAACACTCATCTCTTAAGCCAGCCTGGCCTGAGAGGAGGGAAAGGTGGCCTCCAGGGAGGTCTATGGTGGGGCCTCTGTAGCCCACTGTCTTAGGGTTTCTGCTGCTGAGAAAGTCACCATGACCACGTCCTGTCGTCACCACTCCCTTTACTCCATTAAATACCAGGTATTTTGCTCAGCTTGCTCCTTTTCTTTATAGACCTGCATACGATGGTCTACTAATAATGACAGCAGCAGCTTTTGAAGTTGATTTGAAAGCAAGTCTCTGGACAGCCCCAGTTTAGCATCTCTGAGGATGAATCGTACTAAAGCTGTATATTCTGTAGTATATGAATCTCACAACCAAAATTTTAGTACCATTAAGATATTTGTATGACTTGTGCAGGGTTCACAGATCAGTTGAGGATGAAATTTTGTTCCTTCTTTGAGCAAGTAAAAGACAATTGTCTTTTTAAAGAGTAAATGTTATTAGCCAACTGTAATAAGTCTTCATTCATGTAATGTGAAGGGTGGCACCACGAGTCTTAAGGATTCCATAATCAGCAACATTTATTGTCTCATTTTAGCTGAAGTTTTGGCTGAGACATTTTTACGTCTAAGCCAGCTACTAGGCTGGTCCCATGTCGAGGAATCAGCAGATGAGTAGCCTGTCCTGTTTGATTTTTCTCAAAAAATTTGAGATCTTCAGGGGTCTTCCCTGTCATATCTGATTCATATCACTCTGGAAGGGGTCCAAAGCCGCCTGCCTCTCTTTTCCTGTCAATACAAATACAGAGCCTCTCCCCCAAAATAGCATGGCCTTGGTCCAGTAACCAGAGATCATTACAGGTATAGCTTGACCTCTCTCCCAAAGGAATTTTAATATAACCACAAAACTCATAACCACACACATTTTCACAATTAAAGCAATCTAAACAAATATTATCCACTGAGACAGTGCTTCTTCACCACCTTCTGCTTTTGACCTATAATTACGATTGAAAGCCTCAGTATTTTATACATCTATATATACTTACTGTATAAGCCTGTTTCCAGGCTCTATTTATGTCATACCAGGCAAAAGCAATCCCAGCAATCCTATGCGAACCCATTTGAGAATTTTCCCCTGGCAAGACTTTTAAATTTCTTTAAGGCATTTTTTTTTCAATCACTCTCCCTACCTTCTATGGAGTGTAATATCTCTGTATATTTAAGAACATTTAAGCAATTACCGTTATATACTCTTCTTTCCTTAAAAGCGATTAAATCAATTTTATAAGTCTCTATCCTATCTATGATCTTTTGCTGACTGGAGACAGGCAGCTTTTTTTTTTTTTTTTTTTAAAGATTTATTTATTATTATATCTAAGTACACTTCTTCAGATGCACCAGAAGAGGGCGTCAGATCTCATTACGGACATGTGGTTGCTGGGATTTGAACTCAGGACCTTCGGAAGAGCAGTCGGCGCCCTTAACCACTGAACCATCTCTCCAGCCCAACAGGAAGGTTTTAAAGTCTGCTTGTCGTTGCTTCCCTCCTAGCGCCCAGCCAGGGAACCAGCCAGCCCTTTTGCAGGGGCTCCTAGTATCTCGGAGGCAGCTAGAATCCTTTATCAAGGGTTCAGGGAAAATACTTTGTTCTAGTTTCGGGGCTTCTGTGGGAACCATGTCACTGCTGATTCAGCTGAGAAACCAATTCTCCCTCCTCCTAAACTATATTAGTGTGTGTGTCTGTGTGTGTGTGTGTGTGTGTGTGTGTGTGTGTGTGTGTGTATTCCATCCGAGAATTCCTAATTTTTTTTTTTTTCGAGACAGGGTTTCTCTGTATAGCCCTGGCTATCCTGGAGCTCACTTTGTAGACCAGGCTGGCCTCGAACTCAGAAATCCACCTGCCTCTGCCTCCTGAGTGCTGGGATTAAAGGCCTGCGCCACCAATGCCCGGCCTAAATTATTTTTAATAATGGGTTCTAGCCTACCACATTGCATGCCATATGTTGCTTGGAGTTTTTAGCTACTCTGCTTTATGCTCCTGGTGGATTGAGCTTCCAGCCACCCGGTCAGCAGCTCTTTGATTCCGTGAACGAAAGACACACACAGCTTCTTTTTAAAAATGCCTTGACTACTCAGCGGCTTGTTAGTTCTAAGCCTCTCACCACTGGCATGCTTTTCCCTCTGGTACTCCTGGGTCAATACCTTCTAAATCTACTTTTTGCTTTGTTGCCTTGTTATCTTCTGTGGGGCCCATTGGTCTTTGCTGCCCAAGACACTTCTGGGCAGCCCTTCCAGGGGCCGCTTTCCCTTTACACCTACATTTTGGATGATCTTCCCTCTGCAGCTCTAAACCTGCTCCACCTCTCCTCGAAGTCATAGCGATTCTCCTTCTCCTCCCCCCCCCCTGTGTCCTAGCCCGCACAACTCTGAGGGTCCAGCCCCCTCTCCCTTTACCCAGCTACTGGCCATTTGCATCTTCACTGTTTGATCAAAAACATTAATCGATCAAAAACCAATTGGAGACAAAGATCTTTAGTGTTTGGAAATGCAGATTCCGGGTTGAATAAAAGCATCAGAGCCAATCTCTAACAGTTATCAGTAGTTCTGAATGTTAGATATTTTTTCCATGGGGTCAAAGGTACCTAAGTATGTGATTGCGAATGGAAACATAGGGGACAGAATCAGACATTGTGGTTTCTCCACGTTCATTTGTGTGTGAATGTTTCACACAAATACAAGGTGTAAAGCATTCATGCAAGCAAAATGTTTCAGTGAACACATTAGAGCAGTTCAACTTTATAACAATTATAAACAAGCTTGTTAAAATTGTCTAGACAATGCCAGCATTTGGATTTTTTTCAATTAGTTTTTATTAGATATTTTCTTAATTTACATTTCAAATGTTATCCCGAAAGTTCCCCCCTCCCCCTGCCCTGTTCCCCTGCGGTGGGTGAGGGTGAAGAACCAGGACCGCAAGGGGACATAACTCCATATATTTCTAATGTTATGGTTCCCCGGAGAGGTGGGTTACTACCGGCTGATCCGGTAGAAGACGATGTACATCTCGATCTCTGTGTACAAGACCCCCAAGACCAATCAAGTATAACAACAAGGAGAAGATCCCAACGTCTGGGGAAGTCGAGGTAGGGTTCTATCTCTAGCTTCTCCATTGTGGGCCCTATGTTCTATCATATAGATGATTATGAGCATCCACTTCTGTACGAGACAGCTATATCAGGTTCCCTTAAGTAGGCACTAGCTGTCCTATGCAATAGTGTCTGAGTTTAATGACTGATTATGGGATGGATCCCCCCTGGTGGGGTAGTCTCTGTATGGTCCATCCTTTTGTCTTAGCGCTAAACTTTGTCTCTGTAACTCCTTTCATGGGTATTTTGTTTCCTATTCACAGGAGGAATAAAGTATCCACACACTGGTCTTCCTTCTTGATTTTCTTGTGTTTTGCAAATTGTATCTTGGGTATTCTAAGTTTCTGGGCTAATATCCATTTATCAGTGAGCGCATATCCAATGACTTCTTTTGTGATTGGGTTACCTCACTAAGGATGATATCCTCCAGATACATCCATTTGCCCAAGAATTTCGTGAGTTCATTTTTTTAAATAGCAGAATAGTACTCCATTGTGTAATAGTACTCCATTGTGTAATAGTACTCCATTTCTGTATCCATTCCTCTGTTGAGGGACATCTGGATTCTTTCCAGCTTCTGGCTATTATAAATAATGCTGCTATGAACATAGTGGAACATGTGTCCTTTTTACCAGTTGGAACATCTTCTGGGTATATGCCCAGGAGAGGTATTGCAGGATCTTTCGGTAGTACTATGTCCAATTTTCTGAGAAAATGCCAGACTGACTTCCAGAGTGGTTGTACAAGCTTGCAATCCCACCAGTAATGGAGGAGTGTTCCTCATTTAAAAAAAAAAAAGTAAATTTTGTATTGGCCGCAAGTAAATGGTGTTTGTTGCATTTTTATCATACAGTAGATTCTATCCATTCACTATACTTTTTTTTTAAGATTTATTTTATTTTATTATATGTAAGTACACTGTAGCTGTCCTCAGACACTCCAGAAGAGGGAGCCATATCTCGTTACGGATGGTTGTGAGCCCACCATGTGGTTGCTGGGATTTGAACTTATCACCTTTGGAAGAGCAGTCGGGTGCTCTTACCCGCTGAGCCATCTCACCAGCCCCACTTTTTTTTTTTTTGTTTTGTTTTTGTTTTTTGAGACAGGGTTTCTCTGTGTAGCCCTGGCTGTCCTGGAACTCACTTTGTAGACCAGGCTGGCCTCGAACTCAGAAATCCACCTGCCTCTGCCTCCCGAGTGCTGGGATTAAAGGTGTGCGCCACCACCACCCGGCTTCACTGTACTTTTCTAACTGAGTTGTCCTGCATGCAAGTACGTGTTTTTAATGTTGTCTGCTTCTGTGCTGTTCCTGTAAGTATGCTATTAAAATACATTAAACTGAGAGAGAGAGAGAGAGAGAGAGAGAGAGAGAGAGAGAGAGAGAGAAGAGAAGAGAAGAGAAGAGAAGAGAAGAGAAGAGAAGAGAAGAGAAGAGAAGAGAAGAGAAGAGAAGAGAGAAAAGAAAAGAAACATGGTGACATCTAAAATCACTTATCAAAGCATTTTCTCACCTGGAGATTCTGCCCCAGCCTCCCCCAATGATGGGATGTAAGGTGGATTAGATCCTTTATCTCCCCAAGCTCCTTTTGGTCAGCCTTTCCTAGAAGAGAGGTGAGGAAGCCACTGGTGAAAGTGAAGTCTCAGCTGCAGTGGAGACCCAGGCTTGTTGGAGATATCAGGACCATCAGATACATAACAAGGACAACAGGTATGGAAGGAAGCTAGCCTGAGCCAATGAGGCAAGCTGTGTGGGCTGCAGAAGGCAAACATGGAGACGGGGACTCCCAGTGAACAGTGGCGCCCAGCACATCATTAGTGAGTCCCACATGAAAGCCACCAAGGTACAGGATCTGAGCTACACTCAGAGATTTCAGTTCTGCTTAGGTGTGATTGTATTTATGACTTGGTACTTCCTCTTGGAATTGAAGGTAATAGCTTATTTTTCATTCTAAAAGAACTCACAGGTAAGATACTGGATATTAAAATGAGATATAGAACTCTTGGGGTGTCTGTATGGGAGAAGGGTTTGAATCAGGGTTTCTCTGTGTAGCCGTGGCTGTCCTGGAACTCACTCTGTAGACCAGGCTGGCCTCAAACTCAGAGATTCACCTGCCTCTGCCTCCCAAGTGCTGGGATTAAAGGCGTGGTGTGGCCACTGCCTGGCTCATATAGAACTTTTTTTTTTTTTTTTTTTTTTTGGTTTCTCTGTGTAGCCCTGGCTATCCTGGAACTCACTTTGTAGACCAGGCTGTCCTCGAACTCAGAAATCCGCCTGCCTCTGCCTCCCGAGTGCTGGGATTAAAGGCGTGCGCCACCATGCCTGGCCTCATATAGAACTTTTTAAATTTTAATTTTAATTTTATATGTAATCACGCTTTGCCTGGCTGCCTGTAAGTCTGCTTAAGGGTGTTAGATCCCATGGAACTGGATTCACAGTCAACTGTGAGCTGCTATGTGGGTGCTGAGAATTTAACTTGGGTCTTCTGGAAAAGTAGCCATCTTTCCCACCCTGAGATATAGAACCTTTAAGGTAGGACAGAAAAAAAAATATATTTCAATGACTGATACTTCTAAAGGTGACAGTCCAGGGAAGAGACTATCAGACTACCCTGCGGGCATGTCTGTGGCATAGTCTCATGATTACTGATTGATGTGGAAGGTCCCAGCCCCCTGTGGACCTATCATCCATAGGCAACTGAGTCTAGACTGTTTAAGAAATGGTGAACGTGATCCTGGAAGTAGGGCAGTAAACTTAATTCCCCCACGGACTCTGCTTCAGTTCCGCCTCCTGGTCTCAGCCTTCAGTTCCATGGATGCTGGGCTGTAAACTGTCCCTGGAAAGGACAGGAAGAGGCATGGGATGAGAGACAACATGACCCATAGTCCTGTGACTCTGGGAGGGCTCCCATGGCTCAGGCGTGAAGAAATAAGAGCAGCACAGGTGTGAGGCAGGGCTGGAGATGAGGCAGGCAGGCACAGAGACCATGGCGTCCTCTCCTCTCCTTCTCTTCAAGGGGCTCCTGCTCACAGGTGAGACAAGCCCTGACAGTGGCTGGGACCTCAGAGGACAAGAGGCCCTGAAGGGGATTCACTTGCTTCCTGAATCCTGAGGAGAGAGGACACAGAGGCAGAATAAGGGCTGTGCAGCTGGAAGCTTTGGGGACAGGAAGTATCAAGGAGGGGGGAGCCATGTTATACTTTATTCAAACCGAGTCAACATTACCTGTTGTAGTTTTCCTGTGTACTGACAGCTGGGATCCAGAGAGGGGTCTCTATAACCACGGGGGTGGGGGTGAGGGACAGGGGGTGGTATTTCCTACCAGGATTGGTGGAAGTAGGGTACACGTGAGGCCTGCACGGGGTGGGGTGTGCAGGCTTTGTAGATTGGGGCCATTCAAGGATGTGGAAAGGGGATCAGGTGGCTATTGGGATCACTTGGGATTTCTGGGCAGGAGGACATTGTGGAAAAAAATGTCAGGAGAAAGAGATGAGTTTGTGGAAGATACCAGAGGGATAAGGATCATTTAGAACAATGTGTGAAACAGGACCTTGGAGGAACAAAGCAAAAACAGTAAAAATCTAAGTCCCTCAATGGGGACATTGACTGCCTGTAAATTGGTTGATTTAGTGCAATTTGTTAACAGTCATTAGCAATTAAAATTATTTTAAAAAGTAGGAATAGTCAGCCTGCTTTTGGTACAATGTAAATGACATAAATTATAAAGTAGGAAATTAAAAATTTATCAAGAACTATAAAAACTGCATGTGAGGTTCAAGCAGATACTAGAAATAAATATGAAATTTTTTTGTATGAAATCATTTTGATTTATTTTGGTTTTTCTGTGCAGATTTTGCTGTCCTCAAACTTGCTCTGGAGACCTCAAATTCACAGAGATCCACCTGCTTCTGCCTGGGACTATAATAGCTTGTTTTTTATTCTAAAAGAGTCCACAGGTCAGATACTAGATATTGAAATGAGATATAGAACTTTTGGGGTGTCTGTATGGGGAAAGGGCTTCAGATGGTTTCTCTGTGTAGTTCTGGCTGTCCTGGAACTCACTCTGTAGACCAGTCTGGCCTTGAACTCAGAGATCCACCTGCCTCTACATCCCTAGGATTAAAGGCATACGTCACCACCACCTGGCAAAATCCAATTTTAAAAGTGGTGTCATATCAGAATTATGATAGGTTCCAAGTCTACCTCCCCACTCTCCTCTCTGACATTGCTTCCTCCTGAATCTTCAAACAGCAAAAGTCGATATCAAAGGAAAGCATCACAGCTTGTTTGAAAATAAAAGCTAAAAGCAAAGAGAGAGATTCGATGCTGTGTGAAATATCTCCTGTGCAAAAAGCTCTTGTCCTTGGCAAGCCTCCCCACACGGACAGATACACCACGGATCACTCTTTCCCCACACGGACAGACACACCACGGATCGCTCTTTCCCCACACGGACAGACACACCACGGATCACTCTTTCCCCACACGGACAGACACACCACGGATCACTCTTTCCCCACACGGACAGACACACCACAGATCGATCTTTCCCCACACGGACAGACACACCTCGGATCGCTCTTTTTCTTTTTTGTTTTGTTTTAGTTTTCCTCGTGATATGAGCTACATGAAAATATCTTTTATTTCTCCAGCCCACCCTAAAATTCCCTTTTGAACTGAAGCCTGATTTGTCCTGAGCCCAGGCCCCTAAAGCTTAGGGACCTTCCTCACTCAGCTGCTTATGAGGCAGTAGAGTTATCTCTGCCTCTGTCCCCTCGAGGCTGACATTCCTGGGGGCTCAGGCTGGTCCACCTTCATTCACTGACACTCATAGCTATAGGATCACACTGGACAAAGGAAAAATTAACACAAAATGATGGCAGATTTACTCAAATGCTCCAGAATGGGTAGATATTTCCTTCAGTGTGCAAAACTGTATTGTATAATCAATCTAGATCTTTTTTAAAAGTTATTTATTTTATGTACATGAGTACACTATTGCTCAGACACATCAGAAGAAGGCATTGTATCCCATTACAGATGGTTGTGAGCCACCAGGTGGTGGGTGGGAATTGAACTCAGGACTTCTGGAAGAGAACTCAGTGCTCTTAACTGCTGAGCCATCTCTCCAGCCCCGTTAAGTTGTTCTCTTAAAGACAAGTTAAACAAACAGGCTGAGTGCACAGTAGGACATCAGTCTCAAGCAGTGTTGCTCAACCTTCTGAATGTTGTGACCCTCTAACACAGTTCTTCACGTTATGTCGACCCTCAGTCATGAAATTATTTTGTTGCTACATCATAACAGTAATTTTGCTACCGTTATGAGTCATATAATGTAAATATCTCATTTGCAGGATATTAGATATGCAAGCCAGAAGGGGGTCATGACCCATAGATTGAGAACCACTAGTATGCCCTAAGTGACCCCAAGGTGTATTACTAACTTGAGTGTGAGGTCCGACATAACTTCCAGTCTCATAGAATGTAAGAGACACTGCCATACTGATGTAGCCATGAAAAAGTTCTGAAAGATGGAGAAGAAGAAATAGAAGAAGTGAGATCTGGACCCTGGGAACTAATGTTTTTCATAGACCCAGAATGTGTTCCTTAATGCCTTTACAGCTCCTCCTCTCTCCTGAAGGCTGCTGGCCTGCTGCTATCCAGACTTGTCTACATCAGTTCCTAGGAACCACGTAGCTAACAGGGACATTGTGTCCTGATATGTAGCTCCAGGCACAGATGTGGAGCTTGGGCAAAGGAGGCGCTGTGCAGGGGATTCCTGGAAGGAGGCTGTGTCTGCAAGCCTGATGGACTGAGCATGGCCACATTGAAGTGCAGAGGCTGGAATGGTGCAGGTCCAGAGTCTAACTGCAGTTTTATGTTGGACTATGTTTAGCTCCTTTCCTTGCCCACTGTGTCAGACCTAGCATCCTGGGAACTAACAGAGTAAAATCCTCTTGGGATGTATTAACTTAACAGAGCCCTAGATTTCACCAACCAAAGGCTAAAAGCTGTTGGATGCTATCTGAGTCTTATACAGCTGAGATCCTTCAGCTTTGTTATAACCGCCTACTTCATGTTGACCAATGTCATTGAAAAGGGCCTTGATTTAAGCTTTTCTTTGTTATGTTACTCTAAAAGAAGGCCACAACAAACTAATTCCACCCCAGAACATGGGATTTGGGGTAAATCTTGTTCCCTGAAGACATGAGAGCTGTCATTCTGAGACATGAGAGCTGTCATTCTGTGTCAACAGAATGGAGGTATGACGTGTGGTAGCAGACGCAGATAAAGATCTTTCCTTGAGGCCACAAGATTTATAGACTGTCTCAGGGCACGTGGTATAGTACAGAATGGAAAAGATCACACCATCTAGGAAGACAGGGGTGCTGTGTTAAGACACTCAGGAAAGAAAAACTGGAGAGTGTGGGGAGATGCGGAGGAAGGGCACCTAAGGCTCCTTCCCCAGAAGACAGTCTTAGAGGATCAGACACAGATGCTTCTAGCTTGTAGAATCTGGACAGCATTTTGTGTTCCTGAGTAGATGGTAGGCTTCTGGGTGAGGGACTGGTGACAGCACTGTCACATGAGGAGTGTTAGCCAGGTGTCTGGGTAGCCTGTGGGGCCAAGTTTGATGACCTGATTCAGCATCTGAATTCGGCAGAGCCCCAAAGAGATAACGATCCAGGTGTGTGTTAGAAGAGACATTACAGTATGAGCCAGGGAGGGAGTCCATGGAGAGTTTCCCTGCCCTCCCTTCCATGGCTCTCATGCCTCCAGTCTGAATATTCCCTATCTGCCCCAGTCTGACGGGCTCATAGAAAACAGCATTCTTCCCGGAGAAAAGGCTAAGTTGGCTCCATTTTCTGCTCTAAGGGGAACTCAGAGTCTCCCACTTTGTAGTATGCCGAGTAATGGACAGGATATGGAACTGCAATTAGGTTATGTGAAATTTCATCTCAAGCATGCACACACACAAACACACAGAGACCCTCATACACATAGACAGACACACAGATACACACACAAACACATACACATAGGCACACACACATAGACAGATTCCACACAAAGACACACACACACACACACACACACACACACACATACAGATACACAGACCCATAAAGACGCCCCCTCAGCAAATACACATATACATACACACAGACACACACAGAGAGATACATACACATACATATATATGTAGACATACACAGAGAGACACAGACACATAAACTGACATACACAGACCCACCCACTCACACACAAACATACGCATAGACACACACAGACAGACAGACACACACACACACACAAACAGCAAATATGCAAATAAATGGAAAAATTGTTAACCCACCCTGGGTATTAATCATTCTAACGTGTAGTTTTTGCTACCCCATTTGTTACCAGCCCTTTCAGGGCCCCTCGAATCCGAGGATGACACACACGGGTCCCTCGTATCCGAGGATCACACACACACACACACACACACACACACACACACACACACACACACGGGTCCCTCGCACCCGAGGATGAAACACACACACACATTAGCTTATTTTTCACCATACCTTATTGGCTCAGTCGCTGGGCGCTTCTAAGCTTTCGTTAGCTATCTTGCACCCTTCTTTTCACTCCCAGATCAGCACCCTAAATCTGCCCTCAACTTTAGTTGCTCAGTTACCTCCCCCTTGTTCAACAACCCAAAAGTGCCCTCTGCTTATCTGCATTTCCAGTTTCCCACCTGGGGAAACAAGTGGCCTATGGCCCCTCCTCCTGACATCTCACATGCTGGTCCTTTCTCCCTCCAAAGCAGGCAAAATCCTTTGTCTCTTAGCCTCCCTGCAGGGACCCGAAAAGTCCAGACTCTTTTCTTCCACCCAGCAATTGGCCCCTAGCATCTTTACTGATAGATCAAGAACCACATGGGGAACAAGATCTTAGCATTAGAACCACATACCCACTACAAAACACTCTGATTAGCTCCTAAACTGAGACATTTGTAAAAACAAACTAACTAACTAACTAACTAACTAACTAACTAACTAACTAACTAACTTGGGTACCCAGGCCCTGGATATACTCATCCTTTCATCCACTCATCTACAGGTATCCAAGCCTGTCCCAGGCCTGAGGCCTCCCACAGTGAGCGACTGCACATAGCCTTTGTTATGAGATTCCATTTATTTTATGCGTTTGATCTTTTGACTGTATGTATATCTATGCACTCCGTGCTGGAGGAGGTAAGAAGAGGGCATTGGATCCCATGGCACTGGAATTACATACAGCTGTGAGAAGCCATGTAGGTTCTGGGAATTGAACCCAGGTCCTTGGGAAGAGCAACCTGTGCTCTTAACCACTGAGCCATCTCTCCAGTCCCAACAGGCCTTCGTTCTAATGGACTGGGAGACGGAGGAGCAAAGGCTTCTAAGAGGTGCAGTCAGGAGTCACAGAGCCAGAAATGAGGAAAGTGAGACCTGGGGTCTCCAGAGGAGGAGGTCAGGGAAGGCACCCTCACCCCGACATACTCTTGAGAGTGAGCAGGGATGTGACAACAGTGGGGTGTGCGGAGCCACGCAGACCGCTGAGGAGCGAGGTCTATGCAGAGGGCACAGCTCCGCGGAGCCACGCAGAGGAGAGAGGTCTATGCAGAGGACACAGCCCCAGAGTCACTGTGGGGATGGGGTTTGTGGTACCTTATTACATCAAGTGGAGATCACACATCCGCAGGACACGTGGGCCCAACACCGATGGGGTTTTCTCTTCCCTTCCAGCTTCCCTTCTAGCCTGCCGGAACTCAAACGCTGCCATGGCCCACCTATCTATCGAGGCTCTGCCGCCCTCTCTTCCTGAAGGGGAAAATGTTCTTCTACGAGTTGATAATCAGTCGGAGAAGCCTCTGGCCTTTTTCTGGTACAAGGGGAAACGTGCTTTTGAAGAATTTAAAATTGCGCATTATGAAACAGCCTCTCAGTCGCTTACGTGGGGGCGAAAATACAGCGGTAGGGAGAGAATTTTCGCCAATGGATCCCTGCTGCTCCAGAAGGTCACCCAGGAAGACACCGGGATCTACACGCTAGAGAGCTTTGATGCGTATTATCAGTGTGAAATAGCACACGTCCACCTCCAAGTGTTCAGTAAGTGACTCTCTGTGACCTGTGGGTGCTGGGTGGGATGGTTGCCTTGACACACAGGAGTTTCAGCCTTGGTCTGTATTTAGTGCAGGACACCCATGGATCAAACTCCATCACCAAAACCATTATGAAGAAAACAGAACATGTAGTAAGTAACTCAGCAAAGGAATGCTAGAGTCAGCCAATGCCTACTGAGCTCTCACTGAACATGGCCCTGAGGTAGACCCTGAGGGAATCCAACAAGGCATGGATTAGGAAAACATGGGATTCTCCCACAGATGTGAGCACCAGGAAGCCCCAGCTCCAGAGCTTGCCCGAGGACCTCCTCTTCAGGGCTGGAACAGGCCTTTCTGTTAGAGATGAGATAGAACAAAGCTTGTCTTGTGTAAGCAGCCAGCCCACTGCCATAATAGCCACGTGTAAGCTGGCTCTCCAGGGCATCTCCTTCTGGTGAGATCGAGCATAGAGAGTGTGGGGCAGTGGGCTGCACACAGACAGCCTGGTCTCCAGTAGAGCATAAGTCTTTAACCCCGGGAGACCCAATGGGTGGTGATTTCCACCTACATGGGACAGAAGGTGTTCGATCATGTCTCCTGGACCCCTGGCTCCTGTCGAAGTTACCGCCCCCACAGCCCCCTCAGGAGAGGTGTGTGACTATCAGTCACAAATGTCCCAAGCTCCTGGCATTCTGGCTAGACTCCACCCCCACTGTTACCTTTCTACAGCCAGGTATGCTCCTCCTCACAGTTACCTGATAGCCCAGCCCACTATAAAAGGGGCTGCTTGGCCCCTCCTTGGCTCTCTTTAAGCTCTCACCTTTCTTACTCTCATCTCTAGCCCTCCTCCTCTCTCTCCCTTCCCCCTTCTCTCCATGTAGCCATGGCCTGCCTCTCACTACCTTCTCTCCTTCTCCCTGCCGTTCTACAATAAAGCTCTAAGACCATAGACTTTCTCTGCTCGGCAAGGCCCACCATGCTTGAACAATGGGTAGGCTTTCTCCTAACAAGCCGAGCTGTCTAACCTCCTACCAGAGGCCTTCCTGCGCTCCAGCCATGAACCAGACTAAGGACTCTCGCCCTTGTGGGAACCACATAGTGCCTATCTCTCTTCCTGCCCTCTCCTTCCTTCGGCCCTGGGGCTGACTGAGCCGACCCTGGGGCCCCCGTTCTGTTCTCAGCTCTTCCTTGCTGTCCAGCGGTGTCTGGGATGTCCGAGGCTGAGAACCTGGTGCCTACATCTGCTCCTTGTCTACCACTCGCCGAGCTGGGGTCAGGAGCTTCACATAGCCAGACAACCACCCGGGGCCACGTGGAAAGCATACGGCAGTCCTTCCGCATCTGCCCGCCCAGAGCACCAGAACTCTGGTGGGACGTGGATTTTCTCCCACTCCCTCTTTCCCCCATGCTCCCTGCCCCACAGGAGAGCAGAGCTGGACGGTGCCCAGGCCATCAGCCAGATGTTCTCATGGGTTTGCAAGCTCTCATGGGAACAGCTTATCATCACGGATCCAGCCCAGGGAAATCTCATAGAGAGACAAAGGGTAGTAGACTTTCCTGATTTAGACAGCTCCCTTTTTTCAAGGTCAGTTTCTTGTTCTTAGTCAAGGTTAACTCACAGACCTGGCAATGGTCATTCACCATGTGTCCTATTATAGAGAAACAGAGACCTAGGAAACACAGTGGCTGAGTGAGGTGGTTCAGGTCGTGGTGGCCATCCCAAGCACAAGACGCTGGCTGTACCCTCAGCTCTGAGTTGCCATGAAAAGGCCTTATTAAGTGCCTTGGAGCAGAGAGGGGCTGCCTGAGATCTCTGGAGATGAATCTCTTTTGTTCTCTTCTGTTTACAACGCAGAGATTTTGACACAGCCCTATCTCCATGTCAAGAGCATTATAGTGGAAAGACGGAAGACTGCAACCTTCGAGTGCATGTCACCTGACACTGGAGTTGACATCACTTGGACCTTCAATAACAAGCCCCTGGATTTCAATAAGAGGATGTCTCTGTCTCCTGAAAAGCACAGACTCCGCATAGCTCCCCTCAGGCTGAAGGATACAGGGGAGTATCAGTGCGAGGTCTCCGACTCCTTCAGTTCCAGGAAGAGTAACCCCATCTCCTTGGTCTTGATCCGGGTGTGACCTCTCCTCTCCTCCACTGCTGCTCCTTGTTCTTGATCCGGGTGTGACCTCTCCTCTCCTCCATTGCTGATGGGAGGTTGCCCTTCTCACTCGTGCGCAAGGTGGATAAAGGTCGAAGGGAGTCGATGATCAGTGCAGACACAGAGACAGGCAGCACGGTGACAGACACTTGCCATCCTAAAATAAAACACAGGTCAGTCCCATCCAGACACAGTGAGGCAATGATTTGATCTGATCTGCAAGGGACTAAGAAGGGCTTAGATTCTGAATCAAATACAAACCATGCCCTCAGGATCCAGAGGGCACAGAGTCCAGGCACTCCTTACACACCAAAAGCTGTAGAGTGTCCTGTTAAAATAGTGAGAAGATTGCAGAGAGCTATACACGTCCTCTCACACGCTCGAAATATATCAAATGCCGGTGCCGCTAGACCCCAGTCACTCGTGAGAAGTTGGAATACTGACTGGAAAATGGACAGGACATGTTTATTTCACTGGGGATGTTGTGATGGTTTGTATATGCTTGGCCCAGGGAGTGGCCCTATTGGAAGGGGTGGCCGTGTTGGAGTAGGTGTGTCACTGTGAGTAGGGCCTTAAGACCCTCATCCTAGCTGCCTGAAAGTCAGTCTTCTCCTAGCAGCCTTCAGATGAAGATGTAGAACTCTCAGCTCTGCCTGCTCCATGCCTGCCTGGATGCTGCCATGAGGATAATGGACTGAACCTCTGAACCTATAACCCAGCCCCAACTAAATATTGTCCTTTATAAGACTTGCCTTGGTCATGGTGTCTATTCCCAAGAGTAAAACCATAACTAAGGCAGATGTAAAATGCTTTCGAACTGTTCTGGTCTGCAGAGTTTTTGTCCACATATGCAAATCCATGGGTGAGAGGAGGGAGTTGGCTAAACTTCGTGCCCGAGGCTGCTCATTAAGGTGAGACCTTGCCCAAGATCTTGCTTTGCTCTGACAGTTTCTGGCGTGGTAATACACATTCATTAAGACTGACTACTTAAGTCATCTTGAAGCAAAGAGCTCATTGGCATCAAGCACATTCGTGTAGTTGTGTGAACGGGACTATTTTACCTGTTTACAAAGGTTCCAAAACTGTTCTGTTCCCTCAAGGCCCTTGTAACTGACCGCCATGCTACTTCTGTCCCTTTGTGTGTGACAAAAACTGCAACCTAATTGTTCATGGTTAAGATCAGTGCAGAGGTGTTCGCAGCCTTCGCTGCGCCACCGCTGCTCTCCGATGCCAGCGCCGCCTCTTGCTTGTTGAGCTCCAGCCGAAGGAGAAGGGGGGTAAGTAAAGGATGTGTCCATACCATGGCAGGTACAAAGCAGAGTACTGGCAAATCCACTGGTGGTAAAGCACCCAGGAAACAACTGGCTACAAAAAAGCTGCTCGTGGGCTGGTGAGATGGCTCAGCGGGTTAGAGCACCCAACTGCTCTTCTGAAGGTGATGAGTTCAAATCCCAGCAACCACATGGTGGTTCACAACCATCCATAACGAGATCTGGCTCCCTCTTCTGGAGTGTCTGAAGACAGCTACAGCGTACTTATGAAGAATGATAAGAAATGAATCCTTGGACCGGAGAGACCAACCGGAGCAAGCGAGGCTGTCGAGCAGAGCCAAACGGGGACGGCCGGAGCAAGCTGGGATGGCAGGAGCTAGCGGGCCGGAGCGAGTGGGGCCGAACGGGGACGGCTGGAACGAGCAGGGCCAACCAGAGCAAGCGGGCCGGCTGGAACAAGCGGGGGTTGGGGGGGGCGCGTACGGGGCGGCCAGGAGCGAGTAGGCCGGAGCGAGTAGGCCGGAGCGAGCGGAGCGGGAACAAGTGAGCGGGGTTGACTGGAACAAGGAAAAAAAAAGCTGCTCGAAAGAGTGCACCCTCTACTGGAGGGGTGAAGAAACTTCATCATTACAGGCCTGGTACTGTGGCACTCCGTGAAATCAGACACTATCAGAAGTCCACTGAACTTCTGATCCGCAAGCTCCCCTTTCAGCGTCTGGTGCTGGAAATTGCTCAGGACTTCAAAACAGATCTGCGCTTCCAGAGTGCAGCTATTGGTGCTTTGCAGGAGGCAAGTGAGGCCTATCTGGTTGGCCTTTTTGAAGATACCAATCTGTGTGCTATCCATGCCAAACGTGTAACAATTATGCCAAAAGATACCTAGCTAGCATGCCGCATACTCGGAGAACGGGCTTAAGAGTCCACTATGAGGGGAAACATTTCATTCTCAAAAAAATTTCTTTTCCTCTTCTTCCTGTTATCAGTAGTTCTGAATGTTAGATATTTTTTCCATGGGGTCAAAGGTACCTAAGTATATGATTGTGAGTGGAAACATAGGGAACAGAATCAGGTATTGCGGTTTCTCCATGTTAATTTGTGTGTGAATTTGTAATATAAATGCAAGATGTAAAGCATTCATGCAAGCAAAATGTTTCAGTGAACACATTAGAGCAGTTCAACTTTATAACAATTATAAATAAACCTGTTAAAATTTTCTGGACAATGTCAGCATTTGGATTTTTAAAAAAATAAGTAAATTTCTTATTGACGGCAACTAAATAGTGTTTGTAGCATTTTTATCACACAGTAGATTCCATCCATTCACTATATTTTTCTAACTGAGTTGTCCTACATACAAGTACATGTTTTTAATGTTGTCTGTCTTCTGTGCTGTTCCTGTAAGTTTGCTATTGAAATACATTAAACTAAAAAAAAAAAAAAACAGTGCAGAGAAACACAACTCCTCAGTGCATGTGCATTTTGCTGGGTTTTTGCAGATTTGGCTCACCAGTCTCACAACTTGTAAAAACTTTAGGATCCTCTACCGACAAGTTCGTGCCACCTGCAGAAATATTGTCTGACCTTGCAATAGTAGACACGTATTACAAATGTGACACACACGTCAAACATTTTGTTACTCATGGAAGTTTTGTTATTCTGAAACATTGATAGCACTGTATCAACTTTCACTCCTAATTTTACTAAGACTAATTTATTTCCTTATAAAGGCAATCTACTTAAAAATGTCAATATTAATCATTTGTCAAAACCAGCTTTCAGTGGAATTGACTTTTTTTTTTTTTTTTTTTTTTGGTTTTTCGAGACAGGGTTTCTCTGTGTAGCCCTGGCTGTCCTGGAACTCACGCTGTAGACCAGGCTGGCCTCGAACTCAGAAATCCGCCTGCCTCTGCCTCCCAAGTGCTGGGACTAAAGGTGTATGCCACCACCACCCGGCCTGGAGTTGACTTTTCGATACAGTTACCATGACAGCTGTGAGAACTTCACCGTGCCAGCCTCCGACATGCTAGACTGAAAAGCCATAGCATCCTGCCTGTGGTACCTTACCTAAGTGCATGTCCTTTTTTTTGGTTTTTTGAGACAGAGTTTCTCTGTATAGCCCTGGCTGTCCTAGAACTCACTTTGTAGACCAGGCTGGCTTTGAAATCCGCCTGCCTCTGCCTCCCAAGTGCTGGGATTAAAGGCGTGCGCCACCACTGCCTGGCTCCTAAGTGTGTATCTTGAGCTGAGCCATGAGGAAAGATGCACTCAAATCGAGACTTATTAAACAAAACCGAACAAGGCAACTGACACTTCAGCGAGGTGTGGCTGTAGCATCTGGCATCCCAGCACTGGGGAAGGGGAGGGAGGAGGATCAGGAGTTCAAGGGCAGCTTGGACTGTGAGGAATCCAAGAACAGCATGTGTATGATCTGTTCCAAACACAACAAAATGAAGCTGAGTGTGATGGCCCATAGTTCACTCCTAGGACTCAGTCAGGAGGCAAAAGGAGGTGGGATCTCTATATGTGCATGCCAGTCCAGGCTGCAAGAGGAGCATAAAATACTAAGAGTAACAAAAATAAAACACACCAGGCAGCTGTAGCACACACCTTTAATCCCAGCAATCAGGAGGTGAAGGCAGGCTAATCTCTGAGTTCGAGCGCAGGCTGAGCTACAGACATTGTACCGAGACAGCTATCCCATTCAGAGGTACGGGCCGTGTGACTGGGGAGGAGCTTGAAGCAGCCACTCACATCACATCCCCAGTCTGCAGAGCGCTCACTCCGTGGGCTTTCTCCACTGCACAGTCCAGGAAGACCTGGCCAGGGGACGGTCCCACCCACACTGAAGATGGGTCTTGTCACATATACTGAGTGACCAAGATAATATCTCCAGATATTCTCTGAGGTTACCCCCACTCAAGGGAGCCCTCCCAGAGCTGACACAGGATAACAGACAGAGGAACTAGACAGTAAGTCTTTCCATAAGTCTGTGCCTATGGCCTGTCACCTAGAAGACTCTAGACAGTTTCCAGCTGATAATACTGAACGTGACAGTTACCTAGCAGTAGCACCTGAGAGGTTTGGAAGTTACCTGTGCTTGTGTTTCCTTCCAGAACATTTAAACTAGAATGTGAGACTGGGGTTGACTATCACTTCTTTGAACAAATGTCTGAATGATTCCAAAGTGTAACCATATTTTGTTTTCCATTAGATTTCTCTGGGTTCTGAATTCTTCTTCAGTGCTGGGAATCAAGTATGGGGGCTTGCCTGAGGTGATAATATACCCATTTAATGCCAGTACTCAGCACCAGCAGGCACATTTTTGAAAGTCCAGGGTAGGCCTGGTCTCCATAGCAAGTTCAAGGACAGCCAGGGCTACATAGGGAGACCTTGTCAGCAAAAGAGAAAGAAAGGTGCTCCACAGATGGCTCAGGAGTTAAATAAAAGCACTGGCTGTTCTTCCAGAGGACCCGGGTTCGATTCACAGCACCACATAGCAGCTGACAACTATCCGTAAGTCTAGCTCCTTTGTCTGTCATGTCCTCTCTTGGCCTACATGTGCACCAGGCTTGTGAGTTGTGCACAGACCTCCATGTGGGTAAAACACCCAAACACACAGAATAAAAATTTAAGGGCTGGTGAGATGGCTCAGAAGTTAAGAGCACTGACTGCTCTTCTGAAGGTCCTGAGTTCAAATCTCAGCAAACACATGGTGGCTCATAACCATCTGTAATAAGATCTGATGCCCTCTTCTGGTGTGTCTGAAAACAGCATTATAGCAATAAATAAATCTTTGGGTCAGATCGAGCAGGGCTGGAGCAAGCAGAGATCCTGAGTTCAATTCCCAGCAAGTACATGATGGCTCACAACCATCTGTACAGTTACAGTGTACTCATATACATTAAATAAATAAATAAATAAATAAATAAATATTTTAAAAGTTAGTTTAACCACATGCCTTTAATCCCAGCACTTAGGAGGCAGAGGCAGGCGGATTTCTGAGTTGGAGGCCAGCCTGGTCTACAGAGTGAGCTCCAGGACAGCCAGGGCTATACAGAGAAACCTTGTCTTGAAAAACCAAAAAGAAAAAAAAAAGAAAAAAAATTAAACACATGTTAAGAAACACAGAAAATAAAACAGAATATGCCATGCAAGATGGAAATCTTGGCCACTGCCTGGAAAGGAAGCTGGAGAATAGGAAGGGAGAAGCCAGGTGTGAGTCAGGCACAGAGGTCAGCACAGGGCAACACCACAGGATAGACAAGTAGCCCCCCTGGGGAGGGAGAGGGAAGCTTCAGAAAAGAGCTGAGAAGCTCAGAGTGTCATTCCGAGGGCCTGGAAGAAAAGGAAAGTAGTTAAAAGCAAGAAAAAAAGGAAAAAATATGCATCTCAGGATCTAGAAAAACAGATGGCATTAGCCCCGCCTTGTGCGGGGGTGGGTGGGGAGGGGGATCCGCATGTGGCTGTGTTGGGAGGACACTACGCCAGAAACAGGTGAACAAGTTTCTGTCCTTCAACAATGTCAGAATCAACCGAATAACGATCCACAGCATGCAGGGGTTTCAGTGACTTTAGTGATGTTGTCCTCTAATCCTCCTACCTCGGTAGCCTGCCTGAGAGAATGAGAACTCTCACCTCAGACAGCTCACAGTAAGTGTATCCAGTGTGTCACAGTAAGTGTATCCAGTGTGTCACAGTAAGTAAGTGTATCCAGTGTGCCACAGTAAGTGTATCCAGTGTGTCACAGTAAGTGTATCCAGTGTGTCACAGTAAGTGTATCCAATGTGTCACAGTAAGTGTATCCAGTGTGTCACAGTAAGTGTATCCAGTGTGTCACAGTAAGTGTATCCAGTGTGTCTGTGTGCATATAGGCAGGTGACAAAGCTAAAGAGGCTACAGAAGTGGGCTAGAGAGTCAAGCTGCCCAGACGGCAGATCTAAAGTATTTAGAGCCCTGCAGTGGTGGTACATGCCTTCAATTCCAGCACAGAGCAGGTGCATCTCTGTGAGTTTGGGGCCAGCCTGGTCTACAGACTTCCAGGACAGTCAAGGCAACATAGCGAAGCCCTGTCTCAAGAACAAAACAACAGCACAACTAAACTATTGAGAAACAAGTGACAGCCACAGTGACACACGGACAATGTGACCTCCCGCCATTACTCCTCACTTCACGGGCGTGACTCTTATTGAGCTTCCACAGCTGTTGGTGTGTGCAGAGCTCCTGAATTCAGCTCCCCATAAGTACTGAGGGTTGGCTATGTGTTTGATTCAGACCCTAGGCTCCTCTTGGATTTCCTTGATGTGGGAATTTCTGGTTTTGTTGGAGACTCAGTTTTGTCATGTGACATATATCTGGAAACTGTCTTATGAGAGGATGTTTGGCTGAAAACAGACGCGTAGTGTTTTTCTGAATGCTCCTGATGAAATGGTATGTGTTATTTGGCTGGAGTGGACGCTTAAGAGGACACTTGGTGTTTGGTGTTTGGAAAGAGTAAAATTTAAAAAGTGTAAATAAAAAATAAAAATGTATAATAAAGTATAACCCAGCAGACAGTGAAAGATGCTGTGTGGTATTGGTTCGCCCTGCAACTCTTGCTGGTCATCACTGGGCTTCACTGACGCTGCTCTTTGCTGATGATGCTCTGGCCTTGTCTCATCTTGCTTTCTTCACTGATCTTCACTTGCCGTGACTTCATAGAGAAATGCACCAAAGAACTGCTGGTGAGATTCCGGCTGCTTTTTGACGCTTCTGCGGACGAATGCCGACTAGTGGAGCCTTGAGGTTTCTTTGGGATTGAGCTGCTGCTGCTGATTCATATTTGGTGTTTTGCTAGTGGACTGGACTGTTAACAAAGATTGGAATTGTCCCAAAGAACTATTTCTAAACAGGTCCACAACTCCTGTTTCCTATTAACCTTTCTTTTGCCATACCTCTGTTGGTTGGTGGGCTAGAAGGGATGTTGAAGCATCAAGAAAAAAAAAACAAAACAAAATCTAAGTATGTTTTGAAAAATCTAAACCTACATTTCTGCTTTATACTAGCTTGTTAAGACCCTGAATACAGTAATCACAGGACCTCTGTTTATACCTTGTTTGTTCCTTATCTATTCTATTTATGCCTTAGTACTGACCATATTCTTTGTATATACCTAGGATGATATAGAAAAAAATAAAGCTGCTTCAGCCTCAGCACTGGCTGGAGTCATGTTATAGTGTTGTCTAATTGTCTTTTT
The DNA here is from genome assembly GCA_902729485.2 of Mus minutoides. Classification (NCBI taxonomy): domain Eukaryota; kingdom Metazoa; phylum Chordata; class Mammalia; order Rodentia; family Muridae; genus Mus; species Mus minutoides. The sequence continues at coordinate 769,485 of LR753341.1, forward strand.
CTCTTCAATCCTCCCTCCCTCCCTGGAGACCATGTTGACTGACTGAGCTGGCTTGGTCATAGAACTCTCAGCATCTCCCGTTCCATGCCTGCCTGGATGCTGCCATGTTCCTGCCTTGATGATATTAGGCTGAACCTCTGAACCTGTAAGCCAGCCCCAATTAAATGTTGTCCTTATCAGAGTTGCCTTGGTCATGGTGTCTGTTCATAGCGGTAAAACCCAAACTAAGACACTCCCCTTAGATCTGAAACACTTGAAGACTTCATATGGATATCCTCAGCAGCTGCCTTCAGACAGAGCCACCCTGAGCCCACAGTTTTCATGGGACAGAGTCGTCCACTTGTTTAGTTCAAGACTCTGGTTATTGAAGACCTGAAAGCTGTGGGTTTCAGTGTCAGATGACAAGCAGATGAGGGAAAGAGTCCAAGTTCTGCTCTCAGACTATGGTTTTTGTGACTTGGAGGGTGTGTGTGTCACAGGCTTTGTGAAGGAACAGAGGAAGAAACCAGATAGGAGGAGTTCATGTTCACAGATCTTGGCCATCCCCTCTGAGGTCCAGACATCTATTAAGGCCTTTGTGGTAGAGGAGTGGCTGCCAAGGCTGTAGAGGGCATTAGATCTGCTGCCTAAGGCCCAGTGACTGATTCAGTTACTGTGTTTTCTTCTCCTCAACTTCCCTATGATAAGACACAAAGCAAATGGTCATTGACAAATATATAAGGCAGGGTTTCTCAACCTGTGGGTCTCGACCCCTTTAGGAGTTGAATGACCTTTTTCACAGGGATCACCTAATACCATCCATATATTAGATATTTACATTACCCTTCATCACAGTAGCAAAATTACCGTTATGAAGTCACAATGAGAACAATTTTGTGGTTGCGGAGAGGGTCACCGCATCAGGAGGAACTCTTATTAAGGGGTTCCACATTAGGAGGGAACTTTAAATATGAGTAATGACCTGGCCTTGGGACAGGAAAACATCCCAAATCAACAGTCTGTTACCATTTGCCTGGCTGTGAGATTTCACTGAGCTGGACCTGTGGGGACAAGCACTTGCCAAAGACATGTTTCTTAGAAACCTATCAGAGCAGTTGGCTGATGGCCTGGGCACCCATCCAGCTCTGCCCTCCGTGCCGAGTCTCAGCAGAAGGAGATGCCCAGGGGACCCAGCTGTGGCTGTTGTGGCTAATAAATCATGTTCCCTGACAGCTCTAACAGGAAGTCAAGTTCCACCTCTGAAAGACAAGTCCCCAGTGTCACCTGGAGTAGCATCTAGGACAGAGATCTGGAGCCAAGGCTTCCATGTGCTCGCCTGTAGGCGTAACGTTATGTGTGCTGTGTAAAGACTATCCTTGTATTACTCAGATGCTGATTTCTGTACCCCCACCCCAAATCTGGTTGTCAACCTTATTCTAAGACTCTCCTGTCTCAAAGTTGTGTAAATATTGCTCCCCAATTCTTCTCTGATTGGTCAATAAAACTAGCTGATCAGACAATAATTGAGCAGAGGAGAGAAATGGGGCTGGACTTCCTCCCAGCCAGAGGATAGGGGTGGGGGACAGAGAGAGGAAACAGGGATTAGCTAGGGGGAGAGAGTCCAGGAGACACCATGAGAAAACACCTGGAGCAGAGAGAGCCAGAGCAGTGCTATCCTGGGAATTTTGACTTGAGGGGTAGCCAGATTAGCATAGAGGACTAAAATAGATTAATGCTGCTCAGTTGAAGACTCTGGACTGAGTCTGACATCCTCAGGTCTAGTTATCCAACACACAGCAGGGTGGAGTCAGGTGAAGAATTCTGATCCATCTCCACCATGTGTATCCTGTACTAAATGTCCCCAATAAGGGGACGCAATGCAGTGGAGAGGCAGGCACAATCCAGGCCTGACAGCCCTGTGTAAAAAGTAGAATCATCATCTCCAGCACCTGGAGATCAAAAAAGCTAGCCACACTGTGTGTTCAGAGATACCTATATACATTCAAGGTTTCTTCTATGTAGAACCTGTTTTTCTGGATGATATTTCAGAGTAGCAGGGACCCCCCCAACCACTCCCTTCACGCCTCCCCTTAAGTGATTTAGAGGCTATTTCCTACTTTACAATCGCACACCTAAATGAACGTGTGCTACTTTGCACAAATACAAGGCTCAAAAGTTCTCTGATTAATGAGCAGAATCACAACCCCTTTTCCATGTAGGTAGCTGAGACTCGTTTTTCTTTAATAGTTCGCTCAGCTGTGGTGGGTGAGTTCCAGCAGGTAAAAAGCTAGGCTGGAAGGAAAGCAAGGACACCCATCAGTGAGGACACCCATCAGTGTTGAGCCCTCTGATCCTGTGCATAACCCAGCCTGGGTTTGCCATGGTAGTGTGGCCATCCTATGTGGGTGGGAAAGCAACATGAACCGCGTTCCCACAGTGCCCTTGGAGCTGTGTCCTCTCCCTGGAGCTCTTGACTCAGGGGTCTCTGCCCCTTATGTCCGGGGCGAGGAATGCCTTCCCTAACCACCTTCTCTAGATTCCAGGAGCACCCCTTCCCGGTTTATTTCTCTGTCCTCTGTGTATGTGCAGTCAATCCCTGGCTATAGAAGCCTTTGCTGCTCTGCCAACCAGTCCACTAGCACCACTGCTTTATGAGGACAGGGACTAGGCTGCTGTTTGGAAAGATCATGTGCCTGGAAAAGACTCAGATTCCTGTGAATGAATGAATGAATGAATGAATGAATGAATGAATGCAGGTATGCTCAGAGCCCTGGATGTCCATAGATTTGTTTACAAAATTCTCAGTTTAGCTACTAATGAAAGTGTTTGATTTACTTTTATATGAGGGTTGAATTCGTGCACATACCCATGTGTGTATGTAATGAAATTGCACGGAACCTAATTAAAATTCAGGGTCAGGTTTATTCCTGACACCAGTCACCAGGCAAGCCAGGAAAGCCTGAGGTCTCCTGACAGTGAGAAAAGGAGAGGAGTTTGTCTTTCTCTAGAGAAAGATCTATGTGAACTGGTCAGGCATGGTCAGAGAAACATTCCTATGGAAACTCACTGAGTCATTAAAAAAAAAAAAAGAGAGAGAAGAGAAGACAAGGTCTGGAGAGATGGCTCAGCGGTTAAGAGAGCTGTCTGGGGGCTGGAGAGATGGCTCAGGGGTTAAGAGAGCTGTCCGCTCTTCCAGAGGTCCTGAGTTCAATTCCCAGCAACCACATGGTGGCTCACAGCCATCTGTAATGGGATCTGGTGTGTCTGAAGACAGACAGTATACTCATATACATAAAATAAATAAACAGCAGGTGTCAATTGCCAACAGCTTCTTAGTTGGGGTGGGGCTTGATGTCCACTTCCCTGTCTCTACGCTGGAATTTTGTCTAGTTTGACCTGTGCAGGTCTTGTGCATGCTCCCAGTCTCTGTGAGCTCATGCATGATTAAGTCCAGTCATGTCCGGATGACTGTTTCTTAACAGTCATCACCACCTCTGGCTTTTAAAAGCTTTTACCTTCTCTTTGAATAGATCCCAGAGCCTTGGGGGATCCAAGTGTCCAGAGTCCTTCCTTTTCCTTTTCACTTTCTTTTTTTGAAAAGAATATATAGGGCTGGTGAGATGGCTCAGCGGGTAAGAGCACCCGACTGCTCTTCCGAAGGTGATAAGTTCAAATCCCAGCATCCACATGGTGGCTCACAACCATCCGTGATGAGATCTGACTCCCTCTTCTGGAGTGTCTGAAGACATATAATAAATAAAATAAATCTTAAAAAAAAAAAAAAAAGAAAAGAATATATACACACACACACACACACACACACACACACACACACATATGATGAGTACACTGTAGCTGTCTTCAGATACACCAGAAGAAGGTGTCAGCCCTCACTTTCTTTTTATAACAAATGATTCACTGTCAGGCAGTGGAGGCTCATGACTTTGATCCCAGCACTTGGGAGGCAGCCCTGGCTGCCTTGGAACTTTCTCTTTAGACCATGCTGTCTTTGAACTCAGAGATTTACCTGCCTCTGCCTGGTGGTGTTAGGGTATCTCTGGGACGAGCTAGAAACCTAACGTAATGGGAACTCCCAGGAATCTATGAGGGTGACTCCAGCTAAGACTCCTAGCAATGGGGGACATGGATTGAACCAGCCATTCCCTTTAACCATGCAAGACTTCCAATGGAGGGAGTGGGACACCAACCCAGCCACAAAATCTTTGGCCCATAATTTGTCCTGCCTACGTGATGTTCATGGTTAAAGATGGAATTGGAATGGAGGGAGTGGCCAGCCAATGACTGGTCCAGCTTGAGACCCATGCCATGAGAGCAAACCCACCCCTGACACTGTTAATGATGCTCTGCTATACCTTGCAGATAGGAGCTTAGCAAGACCATCATCTGAGAGGCTTCATCCAGCAGCTAATGGCAGCTGATGCAGAGGCCCCAGTCAAACATTAGGCAGAGCCTGGGAAACCCTTCTGAGTAAGGGGAAGAAGAATTGACAGAGATAGAGGGGTCGAGGACACCACAAGAAAACCCACAGACTCAACTAACCTGGGCCCACAGGGGTTCACGGAGACTGAACCAACAACCAGGGAGCATGCATGGGCCTGACCCAAGCCCCCTCTGCACATAGGTAACAGAAGCACAGCGTAGTCTTCCGCTCAGATTCTTAACAGGGGGGACAGTCTCTGACTGTTGCCTGCCTTTGGGATCCTCCCACCGCCCCGCCCCTTCCCACTTCTGGGGTGCCTTATTTAGCTTCAAGAGGAGAAGATGTCCCTAGTCTTATTGCAACTTGATATACCAAGGCTGGTTGGCAACCATGGGAGGTCTGCCCTTTTCTGAAGAGAAAGGGAGGAGGAGTGGATGAGGAGAGGGGAGGGGCTTAGTGGCTAGGGAGAGAAGGACGGGAGGAGAGGACAGAGGGGAAACTTTGGTCGGGATATATATATATATATAAAGTGACCACTTTAAACAAACGTTTAGTGGGCTGGAGAGACGGCTAAGTGGTTAAGAACATTTGTTGCTCTTATAGGGGACCCAGGATTAAGTAATTCCTAGTACCCACAGGATAACTCATGACCATTTGTAGCTCCTAGACACTCCTATAGTGTACATTCAGACACATATAATAAATAAATATTTTAAAGTTTTTTTAAAAAAATACTTAGAGTTGTATCTTCTTTTTAAATCCTGCATACACAGGCACTTTGCCTGATGTATGACTGGGCACCACGTGTGTGCCTGGTGAATCTGGAGGCTGGGAGACATCTGATCCCCTGGAACTGGACTTAGGGGTGCTGCGCTATCTCTCCGGCCCCTCCCCCTGTATCTCACATAGGTTTGGCTAAGATATGGACTGTGAAAAATCTGTCCATTTGTTTGTTTTGCTTTTGTTTTTTGAGACAGGGTTTCTCTGTGTAGCCCTGGTTGCCCTGGAACTCACTCTATAGACCAGTGCCTTGAACTCACAAAGATCTGCCTGTTTTTGCCAAGTGCTGGGATTAAAGGTATGCATTGCCCTGCCTGGCTCATTTGTTTTAAGGAGGCAGTACTGATTTTTTAAATTCCTCAACTGGGTGATGGTGAATCCCAGTGGCTTGAGAGGCAGAGGTAGGCAGGTCTCTAAGTTTGATGCCAGCCTGACCTACAGAGTGAGTTCCAGGGTAGCCAGGGCTACCCAGAGACACCCTATCTGTAAATAAATAAATAAATAAATAAATAAACAAATAAACAAATAAATAACCTTATATGTGTTTGTATGTATATGTACCTCTTGTTCAAGGGCTAAGTAGCCACGCCTTTAATCCCAGCACTTGGGAGGCTGAGGCAGGCGGATTTCTGAGTTCGAGGCCAGCCTGGTCTATAAAGTGAGTGCCAGGACAGCCAGGGCTACACAGAGAAACCCTGTCTCAAAAAAAAGAGGGGGGGCTAAGTAGCTGAGGTACATATAAGGCAAGAGTACATGGGGTTTAAATCGATATTCACCACAGAAGTTCTAGTACTCTCTTCCTGAGGCCATCATAGGGGAAGAAGTCAGCAGAGGTGCTCCACTCCTCCGCCCCCCACATCATCCTGGAAATGGCTAATTTTACAGACATTGTCAGAGATGGTAGATAAGCAAAGACGCAGCAAAGATCTGGGACTCCAGGTTTTGAGTTAGTCTGCACAGACGGATGGACACAACTATTCCGAACAGGCCCCATCAGGGAAGTTGTTCCCATTGAGTCCTGGGCTGCTCTCTGGAGGTGTGTGTGGAATTAGGTCTTGAGATGGCGTCCTCCCAAAGCCATGCACTGTTACTGTAACCCAGGAATGGAGGAGTACGGCTGAGTCTACGCAGCCATTCTCAACCTGTGGGTCACGGCCCCCAAACATCATCGGAAACCACAGCTGTTTACCTTACACTTCATAACTGTAGCAAAATCAGACTTACACAGTAGCAACCACAATAATTTCATGGTTGGGGGTCAGCACACTGTGAGGAACAATATTAAAGGATCGCAGCGTTAGGAAGGTCGAGAACCACCGGTAGAGGATTTCTAGTTTCGGTGCTATATTGGCAATCGACATACATTAAGTGGCCAGAGAAACAGAAGCTAAATAACCCAAGGTAACCTGTAGGCAGTGCTGAGCAGGGAAGATCAGCAGGAACAGGCCGGAAAACCCATCAGACAGGGATCTCAGTAAGAGCACTCTGGAATGGTGGTGGGGGTGGGGTGGGGGGTGGGGGCTGGGGGAGTGGGTGGGGTGGGGGAGAAGAGGCACGCTTCTCCCTTGACACTCTCAGCAGCCAGAGGAGTTCCCCAAAGCTCAGGACAAACAGTCTCTGGTGTGTCTGAAGTCAGCTACAGCGTACTTATGAAGAATATTAATAAAACGAATCCTTGGACTGGAGAGACCAACCGGAGTGAGCGGGGCTGTCCGGAGTGAGCAGGGGTTGACAGGAACAAGGGAAAAAAAGAGAGAGAGGGAGGGGAAGGAATATGTTTGGTGGCAGGGAGGTATGGTGTGGTGGAAGGGGGTGCCTCTACAGGCTCATGCCGAGGTATCCCTTCCTCCTGAGGGACCAGCCACACAACGGTATAGTATAGAATAGAGTTTATTCAAGGCATGGGGAGTGGAGGGGAGGGAATATAGACAGAGAAAGGCAGGGGGTGGGGGGAGGCATGGAGGCACGTGGAGGGGGGAAATGGAAGAGATGGGTAAGGAGCAAGATGACAGAGCTAGAGCAAGAAGGCAAGAGAGAGGATGGAAGTTGGGCGTGGTGGCGCACGCCTTTAATCCCAGCGCTTGGGAGGCAGAGGCAGGCAGATTTCTGAGTTCGAGGCCAGCCTGGTCTATAAAGTGAGTTCTAGGACAGCCAGGGCTACACAGAGAAACCTTGTCTCGAAAAAACAACAACAACAAAAAAAAAAACCAGAGAGAGAGAGAGAGAGAGAGAGAGAGAGAGAGAGAAGACAGGCAGGCAGCCCCTTTTATAGTGAGTCAGGCACCCCTGGCTGTTGCCAGGTAACTGTGGGCGGAGCCTAGACTAAATGCCTACACCCTCCAGCCCTACTTTCATAGACCTAAGGAACTAAAGTGCACACACTTTTTTTTCTTTTTAAGACTTGCAAGTGTCTGATTCACTTGTATACACCTCTCCTGGGCCACACAAGTGCGGAGGAGGTGGAGCACTCCTTTAATCCCAGCACTAAGGAGGCAGAGACAGCAGGATCTCTGTGAGTGCAAGGCCAGCCTGGTCTACATAGCAAGTTCCAGGACAGCCAGGGCCACACGGGGAAACCCTATCTCAACAACAAAAAATTGAGGAGGACCTAACCTGGTAGGCATTTGGACCTCTGATGCCAGTGCCTCATCTGAAGCTTACCATATTTACCATCATGCTTTGCTTCAGAGAAATCAAGTAAATGTCCCCTGTATCTGTGGAAGTAGGATTTAGAATGGCTCTAGGCTTTTTGTCTTGACTTTTGTTGCTGTTTTGCTTTCTTAGAACATCATCATGGCGCCAAGGCTCTCCTTACATTTGCTACACAGCCCAGGCTGGCCTTGGTTCCTCCTTGTCCTCCTCCTCCTCGTCCTCCTCTTCCTTTTCAAGAGTGCTGGGATCATAGGTTGGGTTACCCTGACTCCCTCGATGTGTTGTTCTTGTTTTGCCTGAGACAGGGTCTCCTTAGGTAGCTTGGAAGCCGGGCGTGGTGGTGCACGCCTTTAATCCCAGCACTGGGGAGGCATAGGCAGGCTGATTTCTGAGTTCAAGGCCAGCCTGGTCTACAGAGTGAGTTCCAGGACAGCCAGGGCTATTCAGAGAAACCCTGTCTCAAAAAAAACCAAAAAAAAAAAAAAGGTAGCTTGGAATTTCTGAGCTTCTGCCAGCCAAGGCCAGGATGCAGCTACGACTGCCATACCTGCATGACGTTAACATTTTAAAAGAACACTAGTCAGCTTTTTGTTTTGCTTTGCGTCAAATACTCTTCAGTGAGGGCTCATCTAATACTGCTGCATGACTAACCTCGTGGTTTGCACGTTAGCCAGATCATGCAGGTCTAGTGCTACACCTTTCTTTCCAGTCCAGCATGTTAGGAACCCAGGGTATAGATGCCCCTCACTTCTGCTCAGGGGAACTTGTAGAGAAGGAAGGAGGGAGGGAGGGAGGGAGGGAGGGAGGGAGGGGAGGCTTTCAGGCTCCACCAGAAGAATTAGAATCTATATTTAAACAAGAACCTTTGGGGGCCAAGATATGGCTCATTGGTTAGAAGCCTGAACCGCTCTTGCAGAGGACCTAAGTATGATTCTCAGCACCCACTTCCTTATAGAGACAGAGTGTACGCCATCTCTGCTGAGATCTAACGCCTCTGACTTCAGCAGGCACCTGTGCTCACGAACACACCCACCCACCCACCTGTACCCACCTGAAGGCGCATACACACTACAAAACAAAACAAAACACGGAAACTAAAACCAATTAACCAGTTAACCTTGAGTGGTCTGTAACCACACTGAAGTTTCACAGGCTCTTCTCTAAAGTGACTTCCAGCTCTAAATGCAAATGATTCACACTCAAGCCTGTCATTTTTCAGGGAGCCAGATGGAATTTACTAACCTGTCAACCTGTCAAGTCCAGGTAGGTCTTCAGAAACACTGGTGGTGATGAGCTGCCCCCTAGTGTCGATGCTTGATAATTACACTTAACCATAATCAGGAGCTGGGGGCTCTGCAGGAATGTGAAGACCAACTCACAGATAAGATTATGAATTACAGTTCTGCACATCAACTTCAAGGGACTCTCAGGGCAACCCAGCCTACATCACTAAGCAACTTCACATCTAAAAGTGAAGTTTATTGGGCTCAGTCGTAAAGGCATTCCCCCCCTCCCCACTCCAATCCTGAGAACATAGTTGAAGGTGCAGGACCCATACAGTGAAAGGAGAGATCTCTCAAAAGCTGTCTCCTGACTTTCATTCACATGCAATGGTATGTGGGTGCTCCACCCCCACAATAGATAATAAATATCACACAAAAGTGAAGTTTAAATTTGTATTATATTTTAATTTATTTCATGTGTGTGCGTGTGTGTATTTCTGTGACACAGAACAACCTGGAGATATTTCTCAAATGTCTTTTTTCTGAGACTGTCTCCCATTGGCTAAGAAATTCACCGAGTAAGTTAGGGTGCTTGGCTAGCAAGCTCCAAGGGTCCTGTTGTCTCTCCTCTCATCTCACTAGGGACACACCACCAAGCCCACAGAAGAAAGAATTTACAGAAAAGGGAGGCAGAAGATGAGACCCAAGACACAGGGGGCGGACTCAGTCTAACTTCACTTTTAAACAAGATTTTTTTCCCTGTGTGAATGTGTGTGTGTGTGTGTGTGTGTGTGTGTGTGTGTGCGCGCGCACGCGCGCGCGCACCCCCACCCCTGCATATGAGTACCAGTGTCTCTGGAGGCCAAGGGCTTTGATCCCCTTCGAGCTGTAATTCAGGTGGTAGTAAGCCACACCCACATGATGGCTCACAAACATCCATTAACTCCAGTTTCAGGATATATGGCGCCCTCTTATGACCCCAAGTACATAAGGGACAACCACATTCACTAAACATAAAATAAAATAATCTAAAAAAATTAAAATAAATAAATAAATAACCCAGCACTCGTGGTGGTGTACGCCTTTAATCCCAGCACTTGGGAGGCAGAGGCAGGTGGATTTCTGAGTTCGAGGCCAGCCTGGTCTACAAAGTGAGTTTCAGGACAGCCAGGGCTATACAGAGAAACCCAGTCTCGCAAAACATAATAATAATAATAATAATAATAATAATAATAATAATAATAATAATAATAAATAAAAGGTTTCCAGAAAGTCGGCCATTCTACTACTCAAGACTCTGCAGTAGTAGATTAATTAAATAGTTCAGTTTTTTTCCTCACATTTCTTACTTTCGTCACCACCGATCCATAGTATAATTGCTTCATAGATCTGTATCTCTATACTCTGTCTGTCCTTCTATCTCACAGTGCATTTTAAACCTTCCCGAAAAAACAATATCAGAGTGAGATCTTGCCATTCTCTGCAGTGGAGAATTATCCACGCCGTCATCGCAGGTGCCCTGTGACTTCCTGCAGGGCAAAGACTGTGAACGGGAGATGCAGGGTATAAGCTGGGTGGTACCTTGAGCATCTTCTGCTGGTTTTATATCCTCGTGGAAAAGACACAGACATTAACAAATTAGGATCCCTACTTCAGGGAACATAAACCAAAATCAGAGAATAAAATGTAAAAATAACCTTACAAAGAAAACCAGGTCTATCAATGGTGGTCGGTGGCAAAGCCTTCATTCCTCAGCACAGATGAAGTCTTAGGTTTGTTCTGCCGCATTACAAAGAAAACAGAGAAACAGCGCCACCTATGGGAGAATGTGGCTACTCACAGGCTGGGTTATCAGTGCCACTGATCTGTGGTCCTTTCCACAGGCTACTGATGGTCCTGATGGGGAGTCTTGGCGACGAGGAGTGCGGCCTCAGCTAATAGCTCTGAGCTAGGGGTATACATTTGAGTTAGCTATTGATTATGTTCATCAGGCACGAGCCTGTATTCTCTCCCTGGGGAAAGCAGAGGAACCCACAATGAACTCGGGCTGGTGTATTTTTTTTTTTTTAAGATTTATTTTATTTATTATATGTAAGTACACTGTAGCTGTCTTCAGACAGTCCAGAAGAGGGCGCCAGATCTCGTTACGGATGGTTGTGAGCCACCATGTGGATGCTGGGATTTGAACTTATCACCTTCGGAAGAGCAGTCCGGTGCTCTTACCCGCTGAGCCATCTCACCAGCCCCTGGTGTATTTTTTTTAAAACTCCCACGTGAAGCATAAAGTGAAAAGATATGGTATGTCCATTCAGTGAAATGTTATATGGCAATAGAAAGAAACAGGGTCCCCTTTCCTTCTTATTCATAAGCCAGCCCAGCCCTTCTGCGACCGACCTCCCTCCCTCGGTCCGCCAGACAGGCAGCAATCTGTCCCACCCCACAACACTCACCCTGCTGGCAATGTTGTTGTTTTGGCTTTAGTTTGTTTTGTTTTTGTTTTCAGACAGGTTCCCATATACCCGAGAAATGCCTAGAACTAGGTTTATTGTGGAGGATGCCCGTGGAGTCCTCATCCTCCTGCCTCAACTTCCCATGGGCTGTGATTACAGGGGTGGACCACAGAAACAAACTAAAGTGACCAAATGTTCAATAGGAGGTAAGAGGATTTCCAGGTTCAGTTCAAAGCCAGCCGGACCTACATACAGAGACTCCATGTCAACAATAATAGGAATAGTCAAGGGAGGTAACAGAGGACGTTAATCCCTTTAAGTCCCTGGACTTTAAGCACTCCAGAAGCAAAGATGGGCAACCTCTGAGCTTGAGGCCAGCCTGGTATACATAGCCAGTTTCAGACTAGCCAGGGCTGTGTAGAGAGACCCTGTCTCAAAACTAACTAAATAAATTAATGATAAAATACATTAATGATAAATTGTGTGCTTGAAATAGAGCATAGCCATATACACTTACAATTCCAGCACTGATTACACAGAGCAAAAGTGTTAGAAGTTCAAGGCCAGCCTTCACACTTGGAGATCCTGTCTAACCAAAAACTATAAAAATGAAAAAAATAAAAGTAAATTGCAGGCCGGGCGTGGTGGCGCACACCTTTAATCCCAGCACTTGGGAGGCAGAGGCAGGCGGATTTCAGAGTTCGAGGCCAGCCTAGTCTACAAAGTGAGTTCCAGGACAGCCAGGGCTATCCAGAGAAACCCTGTCTCGAAAAAACAAAAACAAAAAAACAAACAAACAAAAACAAACAAACAAAAAAAAGTAAATTGCATGCCGCTAATATGACTCATTGGGTATGCTGCCCAGGCTGGCCTGATAGTCACTCAGTAGACCAGGCTAGCATCCTCCTGCCCCTGCCTCAAAACTAACTAAATAAATGCTGGGGTTAGAGGCAGAAAGATCTAAAGAACTCAAAGTCTTCCTTGATTACAGAGCAAGTATGAGGCCAGTCTGGAATACAGGATGCTTTGTCTTAAGAAATCAAACAGAGCCGGGCGTGGTGGCGCACGCCTTTAATCCCAGCACTTGGGAGGCAGAGGCAGGCGGATTTCTGAGTTTGAGGCCAGCCTGGTCTACAGAGTGAGTTCCAGGACAGCCAGGGCTATACAGAGAAACCCTGTCTCGAAAAACCAAAAAAAAAAAAAAAAAAAAGAAAGAAAGAAATAAAACAGAAAAAAATCAAATGAGAGATGGCTCATCAGTAAATGTTGGAATGATACTTTTGTACTCTGTGTGAAGGTGTGTGTTTGTCCTTCTTTGCCTGCCCAAGGCACTTTCTGATTGGTTAAAATAAAAAGCCCATGACCTATAGCAAAAGGCAGGATAGAAGGTGGGACATCTGGCAGAGAGAGAGAGGAACTCTGGGGAGAGAGAGAGAGAGACCGACAGAGAGAGAGAGAGAGAGAGAGAGAGAGAGAGAGAGAGAGAGAACCCAGGGATTCACCACCCAGACTCAGAAGTCGGATGTATGAAACTGAGGAGAGGTATTAGCCATGTGACAGACATAGAATACTATAACCAGGTTAATATAAGTTATGAGCTAGTTGGGGAGCAAGCCTAAGCTAAGGCCAAAAGCTTTGCAAAGAAATATAAAGGTCTCTGTGTCTTTGTTCAGAGCAAAGGCAGGCACAGCACTTTTGCAGTTAAGCACAAGTATTGCTCTCGCATAGGACCTGGGCTCAGTTCCCAGCATGCACACTGTGGTTCACAACTATCTGTAACGCCTGCCCAGGAGATCTATTGCCATCTTCTGACTTCCATGGGCACCAGGCACACATGAGGTGCATATGCATATCATGCAGGCAGAACACTCACATACACAATACATATAGAGGTCCAATTATTATTATTATTGTTGTTGTTGTTATTTACCAAAAAGGCAGCTGGTGGAAGGAACCCCTACTTAGTATTTGTGAAACTCCAGATTCAATAGCCAACACTGCAGAAACAGAAACACAACACCAAAGACGGGGATCTGATGGTACCGTGCTTGGCTAACACGCATGAAGTCCTGGGATCCATCCCCAGCACCACGGAGAGTGGTATGAGAGTGCAGCTTCGTAATCTCAGCACTTGGGAGGAGGAGGCAAGAGGATCAGAAGTTCAGGGCCATCCTCAGTGTGGTGGTTTGAATGAGAATGGTCCCCACAGGCTCAAAGGTTTGAATGCTTAGTCCCCAGTTGGTAGAACTATTTGGGAAAGATTTGGAGATATGGCCTTGTTGGAGGAGGTGTGTCACTGGGGGTGGGACTTGAGGTTTCAAAATCCCTTGCTGGTTCCAATTAACTCTCTCTGTTTTTGCATTTATCTCTTTGTTCTCTCTCTCCCTCTCCCTCTCCCTACCCCTACCCCCTCTGTTGTTGCCCCAGCGTGTAAGTTCTCAGCTACTGCTCTCCAGCACCATGTCTCCATGTTGGCTGCCATGATCCCCACCACAATGACCGAGGATTCATCCTCTGTAACTGTAAGCAAGCCCCCAATCAAAGGTTTCTTTTCTAAGCTGCCTTGGTCATGGTGTCTCTTCACAGCAGTAGAAAAGTAACTAGGGCACAGGCAACATACGGAGTTAGATGCTGGCCTGGGAGTCAAAAAGCAAACACGAAAAAAGATATATATCAGAACTAGAGAAATGGCTCAGAGGTTAAGATCGCTGGCTGCTCTTCTAGAGGTCCTGAGTTCAATTCCCAGAAACTACACGATAGCTCATAACTGACTATAATAAGATCTGATGTCCTCTTCTGGAAGTTGGACATATGAAACTGAGGAAAGGTAACCAGCCATGTGGCAGACACAGAATAGTATAAACACTTTAATATAAGTCACAAGCTAGTTGGGAAACAAGCCAAAATATGGCCTAGGCATTTATTTATAAAACACAAGCCTCCAAGTCGTTATTCGGGAACTGGGTGAGGGTGGGAAAGCCCAAGGTTACAAGTAGGAGACAAAAGATTCAGATGAGCACATCAGAGATGATGTTATTCAAACGGAGCATATGGAGATGGGTGGGGATAGGGCAGGGAAGGGAGAGGTTGCTCAACACGACTGGAATGAAAATGCTATCCAGGTGTGGTGGCTCTTACCTACAGTGCTGTAAGTCTGAGGAGTCCTGTGAGTTCAAGAGCTACAGAGTCCCTGTCTCAAAGAGAGAGAGGGGGGGGTCGGTGGGCTCAGTGGTTAAGAATGCTTGTCGCTCTTCCAGGGGCCTAGAGTTTGGTTCCTGGAAACCAGGCTGAGTGGCTCACAACTGCCTGTAACTCTAGGTTCAAGGGCTCTCAGAGCCTCTTCTGGCTTCTGTAGGCACCTGTACTCATGTGCATATGCACACACACGCATGCATGCATGCACACACACAAATTTTTAATTTTAATTTTTTAGAAAGAAAGAAAGAAAGAAAGAAAGAAAGAAAGAAAGAAAGAAAGAAAGAAAGAAAGAAAGAAAGCTGTTCTTGGAAAGTCCATCATTCTGGGACACTCTATCTATCTATCTATCTATCTATCTATCTATCTATCATCTATCTATCTATTTTTTTGAGGCTGGGGTTCTCTGTGTAGCCCTGGCAGTCCTGGAACTCACTCTGTAGACCAGGCTGGCCTTGAACTCATGGATCTGCCTACCTCTGTCTCATTCATTATTGCTGGGATTAAAGGCCTGTGCCACCATCTCCCAGTCCTAATGACAGATTTCTAATTCAGATACATTATACACAAATAGTCATGACAGAGACTTTGATCCCTACCCTCTACCTTCCCATCCCCATCCCCATCCCCAGCACTTTACAAGTCAGGCCTCCTTCTTAAGAATTGCTCTCAGCATTATCTTCCAAGTCCCACAACAGCTCATTGCGCTCTGAGCTTGCAGTGGCTTTTCCAGCCCAGAGCTTGAAAATCCTCCCCCTTTCTCCTGAAAATCATTCTAAGGCATAAACACCACATGGTCAGGTCTGCCTACAGCAATGCCTATCCTCTGATACCAATTTCTATCCTAATTGGCTTCTGTTGCTGTGAAAAAACAACAAAATCTCCAGCTAAAAGCAAGTTGGGGTGCTCGCTTCGGCAGCACATATACTAAAATTGGAACGATACAGAGAAGATTAGCATGGCCCCTGAGCAAGGATGACATACAAATTCATGAAGCGTTCCATATTTTTAAGATTTTGCTGACAGGAGGTTGATATAGCTGTCTCCTGTGAGGCTATACCAGTGCCTGGCAAATACAGAAGTGGATGCTCACAGTCATCTATTGGATGGAACACAGGGCCCCCAATGGAGGAGCTAGAGAAAGTACCCAAGGAGCTGAAGGGGTCTACAACCCTATAGCTGGAACAACAATATGAACTAACCAGTACCCCCAGAGCTCGTGTCTCTAGCTGCATAAGTAGCAGAAGATGGCCTTGTTGGCCATCAGTGGGAGGAGAGGCCCTTGGTCTTGTGAAGTTTCTATGCCCCAGTACAGGGGAATGCCAGGGGCAGGAAGCAGGAGTGGGTGGGTTGGGGAGCAGGGGGAGGGAATAGGGGATTTTTTGATCAGAAACTAGGAAAGGGGATAACATTTGAAATGTAAATGAAGAAAATATATAATAATAATAATAATAAAGCAAGTTGGGGAGGAAAGGCTTAATTCAGCGTACAGGTCAACTGTTAAAAGGAGGCCAAGGAGGGCCTCAGGCCAGAACCTGGACAGAGGGACTAAAGCAGAGACCTTTGAAGAATGAATGCTGCGTACTGGGTTGCTTCCAGGCTCCCAGAAGGCTAGGTTCCTTATATAGCTTAGTCTCTGCCCCCATCCCCCAACCCCATCTGGACTGGCACCACTCACAGTGGCTGGGCTCTCCCACATTAATTAGCAATCAAGATAATGCCCAGCAGGCTTGGCCACAGGTCCATCTGATAGAGGCATTGCTCAATTGAGGTTTACAACCAAGATTAGCCATCGAAGGCTGGCCTGCTGCTGCTGGTCTAGTCTGTCTACTGGGTGAGAGTTCCAGACCATCAAAAAACCTTGTCTAACAAAGTAACAAAGCTGTTCAGGTCGACTTTTGGGACTGGAGAGACAGCTCAGTGGTTGAGAACACTGACTGGTCTTCCAGAGAACCAGGGGTTCAATTCCCAGTACCCCTTTGGCAGCTCTGGTTCCAGAGGATCCAACACATCCTTCTGGTCCCTCTAGACAGCAGTCATATGCACGGCGTACAGACATACATTAGGCAAAACACCCAAATACATAAAATAAAAATAAAGGGGAAAATGGCCAATAGCAAGTATTTGAGAAATTCTGGAGCAAGTGAAATTCCCCTTTCCCCTCTCTTGCTTCCCTCCCCTCCCCCACCCCTTTTGTTCTTGACAGGGTCTCATGGATCCCAGGCTGACTGGAACTCAATATATAGTGAAGGATTACTGAACTTTTGACCTTCCTGCCTGTAACTCCTAAGGGTCAAGATTAGAGGTGTGGCCCACCAGGACTAAAGGCATGGTAGGCGAGCATTCTATCAAGAAAGTTAGATCCCCAGCCCTAAAAGTCTTCAATGACTTTGTAACGGCGCATTAATTCAAGTTGAGCATGGTGATACGTGCCTGTAATCCCAGCACGAGGGAGATGGAGCCGAGAGAAGCAAAGTACAAAGTACAACTCCATAGTGCCTTCAAGCCTGTCCATTCTGAGACTCTTCTCAAGACCCTCAAACAAAACAATGAGTGGGTCAAGCAAGAGAGCTTATCTAGAAGAAGTGCTAGCCACACAAGCCCAGGGACCTGAATTCAATTCCTGGAACACCCTCAACAAGGAAACAATCGATTTCCAAGTTGTCCTCTGGCATCCACAGGCATGCCATGGCACCGCCTGCACGGACACTTACCTTGAAAGAAGTCCGTTGGAACACCCACTTTGTAAAACTCCCTTGGGAAGACGTATCAAACTCCCCCTTTGAACAGTAATTTCATTCATTAACTTATTCATTGTTGTTTTGTTATTTTTGTTTTTTTTTTTGTAACAGCATCTCATTGTACAGAATGAGCTAACATAGATCTCTCTTCTGTCAAGGATTTAAGTGCATGAGTCTTTTGCTTGCATGTATGTACGTGTACTGTGTACATTCCTGGTCAGAGGAGGGTACTGGATCCCCTGGAATTGGAGTTAGGGATGGTTGTAAGCCACCATGTTAAGTGCTGGGGTCTGGGGTAAGTGGTCTGTGCCACCAGAAGAACTGGTAAGGTTGGTGCAGGTTCAAAATCCCCGGTAAATCTCATAATTGAAAATGGCATGTGTTGGAACCAGCTACTGGCCAGGTGCTACTTACTATACTGCTAGGGAAATGTAAGTGATCCCCAAAGAACAGAGAGGAGCCGATCTGATGCAATCACAGTAGGGCCTTCTTACTTCATTTGAGCTAGCTCAGGCCCCTCAGTGAACTGCTGTCATGGAGGACGGTTTTTTGGTGATGATTAGCTCCAAACATCTATTGGGGCAAGGCTTTATAGTAAGTAGCAAGTGTGGGGGTGGGGCAGCGAGATAAGTGTGCAAGCATCTAATTGGGAAGTTACTGTGGCCTTTAACATAATTGGCGGGTGCTGGGAGTCATATGATAAACTTAATTTCTGCTTCCCTCTGCTTTCTTGGTCATTAGGCAGGGGGCGGGATTGTAACCTGGGGGTGCAGGTTCATTGAGGAAATAACCTAGAGACATTCGTTGGTCTTGTTGGGGGTTAGCCTAGAGACTCTGAGTTAGGCTCAGGTTGTTGGGGGGTAACGTGGAAACTAATTCTAGGTACCGGCCTGTTAGTTTGCCTGAGTTTAAACTTAGGTCAGGTTCTCTAAAATGGAGTCTGAACTTAAAAGATTTGGTCTCTCACTACCTGTCCTGGAATATGAAACCACCACATCCAAGTGAGAGGGCCATGTCACTGAAGCCCTTCCCCATGCAAATAAAGCATCCCTAACACCTCAGACTGAGCCAAGGGATCTACCCCTAGATTCCACCCTACCTCCAAATGCTTATTTATAACATCCCTATCAACATGGTCCCTATCAACATGGTCCCTATCAACATGGAATAAAGTACATAAGTTATTTCACCAAGAGTCACTGAGGGTGGCTGTTTTATTGAGCTGTAACACTCTAGGTAGGAGTTTTCTCTCCCAAAGCATTCATTGCTGGACCTCAGCTCCACCCAGCAGGCCAGTCTTGCTCCACTGGCTGCTGTTTTAGCGGCTTAGTGGCTCTGGCTCCAGCTTCTGGCTGTCCACAGCAGCTCATTGCTACAGCTGCCACTAGCACGGAGGCTGCCACAGTAATGAAAGAGAGCTTGCTGGCAGCCCTGCCTAGATTTCCCCTTAGAGAGCTGTACTTCTTTGGCCGTTCAGGTCACTCCAGAGCTCCTCAGAACCTTTCATTCTGGCCCAGCTAGAGATCCTTGTATTCTGTGCATCCTGTCTCCCTGGAGCACCATTGACATCCTAGCCGCCAGGCAAGCATACAGCCCAACACTGAGGACTGAACTCAGGTCCTTTGCCAAAAGCAACAAGTGCTCTGAGACCAAGGAGGCATATCTCTAAGCCCTGGCCTGAAGAATCTCTTGATCCTGCCTCAGTCTCCTGTCTGCTGGAATTATAGACTTTTATTTTTATATCTGGCAAAGATGAGCTGTTACACTTTTTTTTTTTAGATTTTTATTTATTATTTATATGTAAGTACACTGTAGCTGTCTTCAGACACACCAGTAGAGGGCGTCAGATCTCATTACGGATGGTTGTGAGCCACCATGTGGTTGCTAGGATTTGAACTCAGGACCTTCGGAAGAACAGTCAGTGCTCTTAACCGTTGAGCCATCTCTCCATCCCTGAGCTGTTATACTCTTAACAAGAATCTGGCAGCATGACCATGAGAACCAATGTTCTATCCTGACACAGAGTATCAGGGCTGGATCTCACAAACACTAAGACTCAGAAGGCTGAACTTGTATGACAAAACATTTCCTGGGGAGAGGCAACACATCTATCCACCCCAGATAGGGATCCATGGCAGACCAAAGTACAGATATACCAAAGACCAACTTAGTGAACCATGAATTTTATTGGAATTACTTACAGGACTATAGGTGAGAGTTACTTTCAGGAGAAGAAATTTATCACCAAAGCCCACCTCAGCATGGGTAGCAAATCACAAAAGCTAAGACACTGGAGCACAGTGCACAACCTGCAGGCAGCCCAATACATTGGTCTAAACCTCTTCCAAGCATATCTGCTGGTCTCTCTTGAGTCTTCTTTTAGTACTCTGGGAGAGAGGGACCTAGTGAATCTGGTCAGTTTTAGGGAGTTCCTGAAGCTATTTTGTTTCCATTCAGAATGAAATGTTTCAATCTCTGAGGAAGCTGTTATACAACAGAGTTATGTGCGAGAGCATTTCCAGGCAGATTCCATTTATATTCAGTACTTGTGGTGGTTTGAATGAAAATGTCCCCCATAGACCCAAAGGGAATAGCACTACTTGGAGGTGTGGCCTTGTTGGAGAAGGTGTGGCCTTGTTGGAGTTGGTGTGTCACTAGGGCTGGGCTTAGAGGTCCCTAAAAGCCCAAACTGGACCCACTATTTCTCTCTTCCTGCTGATCCGGATGTAAAACACTCCAGCATTATGTCTGCCTGCACATCCCCATGTTTCCCACCATGATGGCAATGATGTAAAACACTCCAGCATCATGTCTGCCTGCACATCCCCATGTTTCCCACCATGATGGCAATGGACTAAACTTCTGACCTGTAAGCCAGCCCCAGTTAAACGCTTCTTCTTTTCTTCTTCTTCTTCCTCCTCCTCCTTCTTCTTCTTCTTCCTCTTCCTCCTCCTCTTCCTCCTTCTTCTTTCTTTTGGTTTTTCGAGACAGGGTTTCTCTGTATAGCCCTGGCTGTCCTGGAACTCACTTTGTAGACCAGGCTGGCCTCGAACTCAGAAATCTGCCTGCCTCTGCCTCCCGAGTGCTGGGATTAAAGGCATGCGCCACCATGCCCAGCTACATTTTTCTTCTTTATGTTGGGTGATGATGGCATACATCTTAAATCTCAACAGGCAAAGGCAGGAGGATTTCTGAATTCAAGGCCAGTCTGGTCTATGGAATTAGTTCTAGGATAGTCAGAGATACACAATAAAACCCTGTCTTAAACAAACAAACAAAGTTTTTTATGAGAGTTGCCATGGTCATGTTGAGGCTTCATAGCAACAGATCCCTAGCACTGTACTAAAACAGGCAAAATGAATCCATGATAATGGACGCCATGACTAGCATAAGAGTTCTCACTGACTGTGGAGAGAAGGGAGAAGGAGGCAGTCTTAAGAGGCATCTGAGAGATGGTTTCACACTGTTCCGTTATTTACAGGCTAGGATGGCCGGATATGTACACCCATAATCCCACTACTTGAGAGGTTAAGGCAGGAGGATCAGGAGTTGAAGGCAAATGCATAGTGAGTCTGAGGTAGCCTTTGCTACAAAATACTCCCTCTCAAACAAAATAAAACCCAGTGGCCAAAACCTGTTAACTCTGTTGGGGTCCACTGCCCGCAGTGGACTGGGTTCCTGGAGGATTGGCCCGAAGCTGAAATGAAACTAAGGGAGTGGGGGAAGAAAGAAGGTCTCCGAGGCTACATGGTTGCTTCTGCTTAGAACAACTCTTTAATGGTGGACAAGCATTTGGGGATAAAGGAAGGGAAACCCCGCCCCCAGTCTTCTGCGCAGGCGT
>LR753341.1:791389-969087 GCA_902729485.2 Mus minutoides
CAATTCAAACCTTTTCTAGCCACAATTTCAAGATAAACACTCTGCCAATTCTTAGACCCAATTGCAGCAAACAAACACCTTTAGTCTCTCATCCCCTGGGCTAAGAAGTTAACAATCTATTATTGCCATGCCTTCCTCCAGGCAAGTCCCAAGACCACGTGTGGCCTTGTTAGATCCTGGGCAAACCTGCCTGCCTTTCCTTTTTTAGCCTCTGTGGAGGCTCATACTAAAATTAAGAAGTCAGAGATCAATAGACATGCTTTTTGTAATCATTTTTCTTTTTTCGACACAAAAAACAAAACACAAGACAACCAATCACTCCGACAGAACATGAAACATAAATAGACAGACAAAATGGTACCATGCACATAAAGGCCTTAGCAAAACTCTCAGTTCCAGAGATAGTTCACCAGGTGTCCCTGGAGAACGTTTGAAAAATTATCCATCCCTTGGATTTAATTACCTTAGTTCCCCTAAGCATCAATAGATCCATTCTGATCTTTTACTATGTAGTCCTTTGACTGTAGGCGGATGCCTTGGAATTCTTAGCTTTCACATTTGCTTTAGAAAAACTCTTTCTTTCTGGGGGACCTCTCATTAGAGCTTTCTCCAGCTCTGCCTGCAGCTCTGCCTGCCTGTTAACTAACTAAGGTCTGTGAGGTGTTCTTTTCAATTGTATCCTAAGCAACCTGGGCATTTCTCAATGCTTCTCTAACTCCCGATTTTCTGTGTCTTGGCTTCTTTCTACTTTGAACCATGGGGAGTAGACGCCTTATCTTATCTGAAAAAACCTTTTTAGCATCTGCTTGTCTAACCTGTTTCTTTCCCCTAAATGGGCCTCTGTAGGCTTGGACCATTGCTGGTCTAAATTACTTAGTTTCATATTCGCTGGCTGATCCTAAGCAAGTTCAACATTGGGACTGTGTTGAACTCCACTTAGCCGTACGCACTGGCAACTAACTGTACCTTCCTTTGAACTAGCGCGCTGAATTGGGTGCACTTACCTCGCTATATCCCGTGCTCTGTACGAATATCCAAGACCTGTTTTCCTGGGGAGCTCCTCTTGAGCCAGCTCGCTCTCGGGGGGTGTTCCATCCTCGTCCATGCCTGACGTTGGTCCCCAGAAATGTTGGGGTCCACTGCCCGCAGTGGACTGGGTTCCTGGAGGATTGGCCCGAAGCTGAAATGAAACTAAGGGAGTGGGGGAAGAAAGAAGGTCTCCGAGGCTACATGGTTGCTTCTGCTTAGAACAACTCTTTAATGGTGGACAAGCATTTGGGGATAAAGGAAGGGAAACCCCGCCCCCAGTCTTCTGCGCAGGCGTTCTGGAGTTTGGTGGGAACCCTGAAGTCTCGTGACATCTCTCAGGTTGCGCAGGTGGGCTGGTGGTAGGTGGGCCTCTGGTAAGCTGGGCGGAGCCGGGTGACCTAGGAGACGTGCAGAACCTGCTGCAGGGGTACCGGGCTCTCTTAGCCTAGTTAACAACACAATGGATGCCATTGGGTGCAGCACGGCTCTGGCCATTTGCACCAACTGTGTTGGTGGGGAAGGACACCACAAACTCCAGCCTCTGCAGAGGCTGAAGCAGGAAGACTGAAAATTCAAGCCTGAAAGAACTGTATAGTCTGACCAGCTTAAACAACTTGGTGAAATTCTGCCTCAAAATATAAATAAATAAATAACTCTCTCAGCCAGACGTGGTGGTGCATGCTTTTAATCCCAGCACTCGGGAGGCAGAGGCAGGTGGATTTCTGAGTTCAAGGCCAGCCTGGTCTACAAAGTGAGTTCCAGGACAGCCAGGGCTACACACACACACAAAAGCTCTCTCAGTGGTAGAGAGCTTACCTCTCCTGCACCAAAAAGCAAACAGGCAAACAAACAAGCTGAGATCTGTGCTTTACTCAAATTTACATTACTTAAATTTATTTCATTTCTCCTCTCTTTTGCTTTTTGAGGTAGGATTTCTCTGTTTCCTGTGCTGCCTTTGAGTAGCCCAGGCTATCCTATAACACACATCACAGATCAATCTGGCTGCAAATTCTCCCAGTCTTCCTGCCTCTCCCTCTTAAGTGGTGGGGTAATGCCACACTCGGCTAATTTTACAAATTTATAGAAATAGGTTCATCGTGAATCCTTCCAACAAAATTTGGCGTACTGTACACTAGATGTCTTGAGTCCTTCCTGGAGAGCTGTGATTCTGCTGTGATTGAGAGCTGGTTTCTTGTTCCTTCCTCATCATTGGCTGCCTTTCTGGCCAGGGGAGGAAGATTCCATCGTTGGCAGAATTCTCCCATAGCTTTAGAGAGAACCGGCTTTCTAGGCTCGGCTGGTAGACGGCGCTGTAGGATCATCGACCTCTTGGTCACGCTCAGCCCTGGTCCCGACCCTCTCTTTAATTCTCCGGAATAGGGACTGAATATGTCTGACCATCGCCAATTTTTATGAAAACTTTTGTGGTCGTGTCAGTCCCTCAACGCTCCCTCCCCCTCCTCGCCCCACCCCCCCTGCCACCATCCATTTCTGCAATTCGAGTTCAGACCTGAAGCCGCGTTTGGTTCCTAGCATTCTGGTGGAAGTGACCTCCAGCTATTCCGTCCTCCAGGGCTATGCTTGGGAAATCTTGATAGAGATCCAACCCGGCAGCCGGCTCTTGTCTCTGTCAGCTAATTGTTTAGTCGGATGTTTGTTTATCCTGGTGTGAAGGGGGGCCGGGTGCGCGGGGGTGGCTGCCCCCAGGGAAGCCTGCTTCCTGTCGTTGGCTTACTCAGCTACCATTCGCCTACTTAAGTCCTGGAAAGAATTGCAGAGCTGGGAAGGCCTTGCCGGATGGTGCCTTCACCCAACAACAACAACAAAACACTTCCTGAGTCCTCTCCCTCGTGCTTAGACCTGTTGGTGACATCTATGGTGATTGTGGGAGTGCTAGATCTGTGCTCTTAAGCGATAGGAAAGAATTAAGAGATAGGAATAGCCAGGCTGCGGTGGCATATGCCTTTTATTTCTAGCACTCTGGAGGCAGAGACAGGCAAATCCCTCTCTCGCTGCCCCCTCCCCCTCTCTGTGACACCCAGGTTCTTTGGGATACTGGAGGGGCCAGCTCCCTGACCCAGCTTAAAAGACATCTGAAACCACAAGAGTGAGCAGACAAGAACTTTGCCTTTTTGACTACTGTTAGATTTAATGCCAGCTATTCTTTTTGTTTCCTATTTAATTATTCATTAACATCTATTTATATTTGGCTTCTTCTTGTTCTTCCTATTATTATTATTGGTCGAGCCAGAGTCCATGTAGCCTGTGCTGGCCCGGAACTAACAATGTAGCCAAGGTTGATCATGCCCTTCTGATCCTCCTGCCTCTACTTCCAAAGGGCTGTGATGACAGGATTCCAACTGTGTGTCATCACACTCTATTTATGTGGTGCTGGTGACTGAAGCCAGGACAGGCTAGATAGGCACTCTAGCAGCTGAACTACAACCCTTGCCCAGTGTTCTCTTCTGTTAAAGCTCCAGGATCAGGGTATTCTGAGGGAGTGACTTCAACCTGAGACTTGAAGAAGAAAAGGTGGCAAACTTCAAAAAGGAAAAACCTGAGTTCAGAGTGAGATACTGTCTGTTCACATATTTCTCAAGAGTGGATTTGGTAGGGTTTTGTTTTTATTTTATGTGAATGAGGGATTTGCCTGCCTATATATCTGTGTACCACATTCGTGCTTGGTGCCAGTGAAGGCTAAAAGAGGGTACCAGAGCCTCTGGAACTGTAGTTACAGATGATGTGAGCCTTCATGTGGGTGCTAAATATCAAACTCGGGTCCTTTGGAAGGGCATTGGTGCTCTTAAGCACCACGTCATTTCTCTGCCTTGGAAGGGTGTTATAGTTTTCTGGATTCTGTTGTGGTAATGCATATATTCATGTGAGAAATAGGATTCCTTTTCTATCCAAAAGAGTTAGTCCAACAAAGGTCTTAAATTTTTCTTAAATTTTCCTCTTTCTCTTTACCTAGTTGATTAGCCAAGCAATCGTGTCAAATTGAGAATGAGTTCCCATCAATGGGATAAGACAAAGTCACCACCTCAATAATAAAAGACAAAAGCCATCTCAGCCATGTGTGTTTAATAGTTGAGTTTGGGTTTTGATACGCACACACAGA
This sequence comes from Mus minutoides, assembly GCA_902729485.2. NCBI lineage: Eukaryota > Metazoa > Chordata > Mammalia > Rodentia > Muridae > Mus > Mus minutoides. Next base: position 795,537 of record LR753341.1, read on the forward strand.
CACATTTTTCTAGAAATTTATTTTTACAGGCATGGGTGTTTTTACTCTCATGTCTGTTGCAGTTTCTGTGGAGACCAGAAGAGGGCATCAGTTTCCCTGGAACTGGAATTTCAGGCAGTTGTGAGCTGGAATACAACCTGAGTCTTTGAAGAACTGCCAGTGGTCTTAACCTCTGATCCATCTTTACACCTTCCTGCAAGCACTGAGTTTGCAAACCAATAATAATAGTAATAATAATAAACTGTCTGGTTGAGTTATTTTTGCTTTGTGCTTGTGTTCTTTTGTGCAACTCCAACGTCATTCTTTTCCAATACTCAGGAAGCAGAGGCAGAGGACAGTCACACATTCAATTCCAGTCTAAGCTACATAGTAAATTCCAGGGCAGCCAGGGATAGCTAGTGAGAAAAATGTCAATGGAATGCCTTTAATCCTAACACTTGGAAGGGAGAGGCAGATCTCTGTGAGTTCAAGGCCAGCCTGGCCTACAAAGCAAGTTCCAGGACAGCCAGGGCTATATAGAGAAATCCTGTCTCAAAAAACAGAAAACAAAATTAACTTTCATTTACTCCAGACACTCTGTGCTTAGGATGGGACCGAATGCCTTGTGTATTTATGCAAGCATGCTACCAATGACTTCTGTCCTCAGCCTCAAGTAATGATCTTTATAGATGGGTGAAGAACTCATTTCTGTCGATCTCTCCAGCCCACACCACAAGAACCTGCCCTCCTAACAAACTTTAATGAGAGGCCTCGTTTGTTGGGGTGTTTTAAAATTTGAGCACATGTAATTTTTTTTCAGAATATGAAAATCTATTACTGTGTTTCCATTGTAAAATTTTAAGATATTGGTTTTTCCTTCTTGCCTTTGTATAGAGCCAAAAGAGACACACTGGCTGCTTTAACCACCTTAAAGCAGACTCCAGGAATATCACCTACAGCATGACCTTTTTCACTTCATGAAGTTCTGGTTGCTGCATTTGGTCGAGCAGGTGTAATTTTACTTAGCAATGCTTACTGAGTACTCAATATGTGTTAAGTTATTCCTTTACACCCCACCCTCATTTAGAGACACAGTAGTTCTCCTTTAACTCCCTTGTTGCTTTCTGATGTTTCAGTTATCGATGGCTAGGAGGGGGGATATAAGAGGTCACATACACATTTCTCTTATTACAGTGTAATATATTCATAGTTTTTCTATTATTGTGGTTAATCCTCTAAGAGTAATCCATCAGCTATTATAGACATTAATGTATAAGGAAGATCGCCCATATTTTACAGGGTTCTAGTAGTTCGAGGATCCCACCGTGAATCGTGGCCATAGTGCCTACTATATCTCATTCGATTCTCCAAGAGACCCTTTGGAGTTCAGTATTGTTACAGATGAAAAGCCTGGAAAGAAGTGCAAGGCTGAATCGGAAACACGAGCTTCCTTCAGGCCTTCCACACACTGTGAGGCGCCGGGAAAGCCTGTCTTTCACAATCTATCCTTCCGGAGGGTTCCCAGAGGAATGAATACAGAGTTAGAGGGGAGCCCTCTCACATCACCATTTCCCCTGCAAGCACCCAAAGTGACATGTAGTTTGCTGTCGTTTGCTGTCATTTGCCCGAGGCTGACTTGGGAGACTAGGGCTGCAATGCAGGGCCTGTCCTCCCTTTGCCCGGGACCAAGCACTGGGTGAAATCACCAGTAACTTGTATCAACGCGCCTGGCCCACAGGTTTTTCTTCAGCGCCCGGGAAAGAGCACGTGCCCCCTGTCCCCGCCCACTCTTCCGGGCTGGCCAACGGCGAGCTTGGATTGGGCTGCAAAGGACCACGCCCCTTCCCTCGCCCAATCGGCTCCCTCGCTGGGAACGCTCCCTCCTTCACAGCCCCGCCTCGCCACCCCACGTTACGTCTACCCCCCCATTCCATTTCCCCCTCCGTTATCCCGAGGCTGCGGCTCCAAGAGGCGAACCCACCTCCCTCTGCCTTCCATTGGCTAGTGAGGTCCCGCGCGAGCGGGATGGAGCCCTAAGTCCCCGCCCTCACGAGCCGGGCCAAGCCTCTCAGAGCTGGCTTTCTCCAGGAGCCGGCGCGGTGTGGGGAGGGGCGGCGGGTACTGCGGCCTGGAACGCGCGACGCCGTGCGCGCCCCTTGCGGGCCCCTCCCTCCCTTCTGTGGCTTTGCAGGCTTCACTGGCTGCAGCCGTCTCTGCGCACGCGCACTCAGCCCATCCCGCGCCCTCCTGTGCCAGTTCGCGGGTGTCCTCGCTCTGTGTGAATCTGGCGCCGCAGTCGCTGGGGTAGCGGCGTTTTCCTCAGGCGCGCACGCGCACTCGCGCCCTCGGTGTCCGCGCGTGCCTGTCCTCTCGGCCTCTGGTCCTCGCGGTGCGCTCGGCCCTGTGGGCCGTTATCCATCTCCCAACCCCAGCCCCGGCGCCTCTCGCCCCTCAGAAACGCACGCGCACTTGCGAGAGGGTCTCCAGTACGCGCACGGCCGCGGCGGCCGCAGGAAGGAGGCGACAACGCCGCCGCCATTGCGCGGGAGGGAGGGAGCGAGCGAGCGAGGCTGGTCCGCCCTCCCCCTGGTTCCCGCCCCTCCCCCCTTCCCCTCCCCGCCCCCCGCCCCGAGGGAGAGCCGCGGCCCGGCGGGAGGAGGAGGTGGAGGAGGCGGAGGAGGGAGCCCGCGAGGGAGGGTCCGCCCGGCCCCCCGCCGCCGCCGCCGCCGCCTCAGCCGCCTCAGGAACGAGTCGCTAGGGGAACATGGCGCCGGGCCCGCCGTCGCTGCGGCCGGGATCGCGGAGGCCGGGGCCGCGCTGAGGGCGCCCCCGAGGCTGGTAAGTGTCTCGTAGCTGGCGGAGGGGAATGTGGGGACGGGCGAGGCGCCGGGCGCCGCCCCGCTGCGGGATCCACGGGTGGGGGGAAAGGCGGGGACCGCGGGGCCCGGAGCCCGCGAACAATGGAGGAGCCGGAGGGGGAGGGGAGGGAGCGCCCCCCCAGCGCCCCGCGGTCCCCGCGTCCCGGCCGCTGCATGCCCGGGCCCGGCCCGCGCGGCCCGCCTTGCCCTTCCTATTCGCTAGTGTCCCCGCAGCCCTGCAATCCCGGCGTCTGCCTCCACACACGCCCCACCACAACCCGGTGAGGGATCTCGGTGTCTCTCAGCCTCCACTCGAGATACCCGACTCCCAATTCTGAGCCGTCTTCTTTCCCACTTCCTCCCCCCACCCCGACCCCCAGTCATACCTACTTCGCTACCTCTTGGAGTCGTCTGTGCTCCTGGGACAGCCTACCTCCTCATTGACCCCTCTGTATCCCTTCTGACGCTCACTTTGGATATCCGGGGCCCTTCTACCTTACCTGTTTTCTGTTAGCATCACTTTTGGGAGGAAATCCCCATTCTCCTTCTTTGGCCTATTTACTGTTATTATCCCTGCGGTAGAACATCTTGCATCCCCAGGAGCTGTCCCTTTAGGACCTGCAGTTCCACCTCCGTGGAGATACGTATCGGTCTGTTGATATAGCCACTGCTCTGCTGCCCTCCTGGTCTTGGCTTTGGACATAATTCCTCCTTGTATTTGGGCCCAACTGCCCCACATTTTGCCGGGCCGCAACATTGAACCTTCTGCACCTCCTAGGATGCCCCTAGGCTGCTTTTCCTACGGTTCTCAGATTCGGATGCGCCTTCCTCGCTTCCTTCCCTTCTCAGTGCTTGATCCCATTTTGCCATTCAGACCCTGTCCTCTTTTCCAGACCCTTCTGCCTGCCAACTCTGGCCCTGTGCAGGCGCTCTGATCTTGCATGCACTCCCCTGTGGTGCCTGGCTTTTTGCCTCTTCACCCCTTTTCTGTCCCTTAGGGTGTCTCATTTTTGCCATTTCCTTTAGCAGACCTCTGCCCTAACCCTGACTCTATTTACTCAGTTGTACTCTCTCTGCACCTCTATTATCGTTGAGTTTCCTCTCTGTCCCACCTTTATTTCAATGCCCCTCTGCTCTGCTTCATTCATTTGCTCTCTCCCCCCCAAGCCCATCGCCAGGAAGTTCATCTACACCTAGGACTTGCTGCCTATGTCTTTCTTGCTCTTGGTGTTTCTCTGCACTTTAGATGACTCTGACCCCGACCCTTCACACGCTGCCCGTTCCGCCCTTTTCTTCTACAGGCTTTTCCCCTTCATTCTCTTTATTTGGTGCCCTTTCCTTATAGCTCTCTTTTGGAGCTGTCCATTTGTCTGCGTAGTTTTGAACCATTTTGAACTTTCCTGTTGCTGTCCCTGTCAAAGTGATCATCTTCAACACCAATCTCCTGTGTTCTATGTTTGGTCCTTCTTAATTCTAAGTCCTCCATCCCCCATTCAGCCTTTAACTGGATTTTTTTTCCTTCATTTGCCGACCCTTTCTTGTTCTGCCTCTCACCTCCTTTTAAGTCCTTTTCCTTAGTTCTAACTTGAAGGTATCATTCCTTTCTTATTATCCCTGTCTCCCCTTCCTTGGAGCCTACAAATTCTTGTTTAGATGCTCATTTTCTTTTGATACCCATCTCTCAGTTCCTTTCCTCTTTTACTTCTTGCTTTTCTCCCTCGTGGCTTTCTGCCTTTTTCCTCATACCCTGTCAGGCTCCCTTTCTAATACTTAACTCATATCATACCTGCTTCTCAGGGTTTCCCATGCACCAACCAACAAGTTCTCCATTGAGAACATCCCTGTCCTATGCATCTCTCAGCATTTGCCAGGGTAGGTTGAGCAGAGGTACTCTAGGCACTGATCCAGGCTGCAGATTCTCTGTGGAGTCCTGAGTGTCTTGAATTTTATCCTCAAAAGTCCTCCTGAGATCTCTTACAGAGGTAGGGATTGATTGGTTGCAGCTCTCTGCAGTCTGGGAGTGTCTCCCCATTTTTCTGACTCGCATAGAGGTTAGTGATGGTGGTAGGATTCATCTATTACCCCATTTATGTTCTCTTTGCTTCCTCTCTGGGCCTCACAGCTTTGTGCCCTTGGGAAAGGGGACTGCAGCTGCTCCTGACTCTTTATTCTTCTCACTTCCCTCCTTGCCTCTCTGAGCAGTTGTAGACAGTTGTAGGCTCTATACTCTTCCACCTCCACACCACACACTAGTACACCACCACTCTACCCCCAGAAGCATTCATGAGTATGTATTTTGTTTGTTTTTGGTTTTTGTTTTTTCATCAGCTGAAAAGTCGTATTCTTGTTTTACTCCAGGCCAAGGAAATGTGAGTTCTCAAGTTTTGCATATCCCAGGGGTTGCTGAGGCCACATTTGGTGTTTACAGGCTCTAGCCTTCAGAAGCTGTAGTCTTGCCTTCTCTCCTAGCCTTTGGTTAATGCTGTGACCTTGGAGGTTGGGTTAGACCCAGTGGGTTTCTTCCTTTTGCACCTATGCCCCTTGGAAGGCTTTAGCTTCCTGGTCTTCAAAATGGTGAGAGCCTGGGTTTGGAAAGCATTTTGTGGTTGTTGTTGAAAGGTAGAGTGCCAAGTGTCACTCAGATTTCTGCCCTCTGGTATAGCCAGCACTTCCAGCCACAGTAGCCCAGTGAACCTGTGCAGGGAACCAGTGGTGAGTTCTGACAGCCCACAGACTTTATAAGGGGCCTGGTTGGGTAGAGTTGGAGAGGACTGCCAAGAACTGGCTGATAGAAGTGCATTTGGGATTGTTGTCTGTGAACTGTGCTTTTCTTACCTTTTCTAACTCTGTGTTTTTCAAGTTCCTTTAATGATTTTGTGGTGGGGATTCAGGAAATTAATCCAGAAGTAGAGGTAGCTTTTTACAAAAGAGCTATCTGATCATATTGTTCTTTACCTTGGGAGGGGAGGACCTTTGGTATATTGTAGGTTTATTCTATTTCTTGAGTAAATCTAAATCAAAAGCCTTTTGTTGTTATTGTTATTGTTATCATCATTTTCTTCCTTATGGCCTAGGGCAATTGCATATTAAGACAGCTATTCAGCTGTGAAGGCACATTTACTGGAAGGACGTTCTTTCTTAACTGAGCTATGATCAGACTGTTTATTTCAGCACCTGCTTAGAAATAGTTGTGTGAACACATTCGAAATAAAAAAATCTCTGTCAGCTACAGAATTAGATCATTGACTCATCCAATGTTAGGGTATTTGTATACAAGAACATGGGGGGGGGGTGCATAATGGATCTATGTGCCTCTCCTAGCTTTATAGGACTGTAGGTTTTTCTGGGTTCTGGTCCTATTTCTTTTCTTTCAGTTCTGTATTGTGTGGTTGGAAGTTGGTGTCTTTTTTTTTTTTTTTCCCGAGACAGTGTTTCTCTGTATAGCCTTGGTTGTCCTGGAACTCATTTTGTAGACCAGGCTGGCCTCAAACTCAGAAAATCGCCTGCCTCTGCCTCCCAAGTGCTGAGATTAAAGGCGTGCGCCACCACGCCTGGCGGAAGTTGGTGTCTTGAACGTTGTTACTAGGCTTGTTCTGCCACTGAGCTATAGGACTTTTTAAGCTTTGAGAAGAACAGTGGGGATTTTGATGATGTGTGACACTTTGGTTTGTTTCTAATGGTGTTTCTTTGGTCTCATGTCACAATTTCCAGTATTTATTTTAGAGTTTGTGTTCTCCAAGTCAGTACAAACAGTTGTCTTATTTTTCATTCTTATTTGGAGGTGACACCTGCTTAAGAACAGGAACAACTGTGTGCTCGACACCACTACAACGTGTCTTCCTGACACTGGCAGCCTAAAAAGTTCTGCATCAAAACTGAGTTCACATAATAAGAAGAGGAGTGACAGAAAGAACAAAGAGCTGTTTTTCCTTCTAAGCTGGGAACTAATGTTTCAGGACTGTCAGATTTCTCTGATGGTAGTAGAGGCTCCACTCCCAGAATTGACATTTGCTTTCGTGATGGAATTGGGTGCTACAGAAATGTGAGGTGGTAGCCTTGGCCTTATGGAACAGTTCCTTTGCCAATTGGGGTGGAGTGTGAAGCAAGCGATGGCAGCAGATGACTTTTTTCAGTGCACTAGCATGTCTTTAAGTATCATTCCTTTCTTATTATCCCTGTCTCCCCTTCCTTGGAGCCTACAAATTCTTGTTTAGATGCTCATTTTCTTTTGATACCCATCTCTCAGTTCCTTTCCTCTTTTACTTCTTGCTTTTCTCCCTCGTGGCTTTCTGCCTTTTTCCTCATACCCTGTCAGGCTCCCTTTCTAATACTTAACTCATATCATACCTGCTTCTCAGGGTTTCCCATGCACCAACCAACAAGTTCTCCATTGAGAACATCCCTGTCCTATGCATCTCTCAGCATTTGCCAGGGTAGGTTGAGCAGAGGTACTCTAGGCACTGATCCAGGCTGCAGATTCTCTGTGGAGTCCTGAGTGTCTTGAATTTTAGATTCAAGATTTTTAGAACTAGCCCAATGAGAGTCCTTTATTAGCCTTCCCCCTCCCCCTTTAAAACTAACCTTTCTTTGTCTCCTTCTCCTTGCCCATTGCCTTCTGTTTTGTTTTGTTTTGTTTTGTTTTTTTGGTTTTTCGAGACAGGGTTTCTCTGTATAGTCCTGGCTGTCCTGGAACTCACTTTGTAGGCCTCGAACTCAGAACTCCGCCTGCCTCTGCCTCTGTGCTGGGATTGAAGGCGCGTGCCACCACTCCCGGCCTGCCTTCTGTTTTTAATTGGCTTAGTGATGCCTCAGGACAAATAAGTCAGAAACTCTCCTTCCTCATAGCAGACAGATTGGTGAAGGGGTCCGGCCCGAATAGTGATGACTTTTGGAAAAGGACAGTTGAAAAGTGTGCAGGTTGCATAGTTAGTGGCAGGTTGTAGCCTCATGCCTGTGTATGTGGTAGGTCTTCCTGAGACAGTACAGCAAATTAGATCATTATAGCTAGGGGTGGGCAAGGTAGTAGGGACTAAGCTAGATTGCTTTGCCAACCTTGGTCTGATGTGGTCTCTTGAAAGGTGTTGATCCTCTTGCAAGCTGTTCTTATGATTTTTTTGTAGGACTGTCATTTGCCACCAGGCAATCTAAACAGTGACTTTTGTTCATTTCCTTTATTTTTTCAAGACAGGCTTTCACAAAGCCCAGGCAGGCCTCTGTCTGGATGATATACCTGAGGGTAACTTTTGAGTCATCTCTCTGCTCTGTCTCCAAAATTCTTGGATTGCAGGTATACGCTATCACATCTGGTGTAATTTATCCGATCCATGTGACTTTAGATCAATCATTTACTTCACTTATTTAAATTATCTACCTCTCACAAACCCCAAGATTATTTGCCTGAAGATGGAAGGTGACCAACAGAAATAACATGTTGGGCCCTGGAGTTTGTAGTCTAGTCTAGAATATCAGTGCAGCCTTTGCAGGTGGGAAAGTAAAAGGCTTGCCTGGGGTCATATGACAGGCTTCTGCTTCAAGATCCTTAGACACAAGAGCAGGGCCTGTCTTCTGTCAAGGCCATATCCTAATTAATTAGGATTGGGGACAGCTTGCTCTTCCACTGGGCTGGATATCCCTGTCTGAAGACTGAAGTCCAGCCCTGATGGTAGACTCTATTCAGTAGAACAAACTGTGTTGGAAGAGCTGTGGCCTAGTGCTCAGTGCTGTGCTAGGATCCCCCTCTTGTCCTTGTCATGTACTAAAACAGAATTGAGATAGAACTTTTCCTGGGCTCACTTACCTTTGTGGATACTTTTTTTCAATAGAAAGTAAATACTGCCACTTTCTAAGCCATTCATATGGAAATTAGTTTATAACATTGGGGGGGGGGGTCTCCAGATTGTATTAGCTACATAACTCAGCTTATACATCTTTTATAAAACGGTAGGGAATTTTTCAAGCTGAGTCATTGTTTACCTAGGCTCTCAAATAGCAATGGTCTGAATGTACTTGAATTGCTGGTATTAAGAACTGCAAACAGATCATTCATGTTCATCTTCCCAAAAGTTTATTTATTTATTTATTTATTTATTTGGTTTTGGTTTTTTGAGACAGGGTTTCTCTGTGTAGCCCTGGCTGTCCTGGAACTCACTTTGTAGACCAGGCTGGCCTCGAACTCAGAAATCCGCCTGCCTCTGCCTCCCGAGTGCTGGGATTAAAGGCCAAAAGTTTATTTTTATTTAACTTATAATACAATATTTTATTGGACATAAACTACAAAGAATTCTTGAAAATAAATGGGCCTCTGTCAATGTGACTTTCATTTATTGACATTCTGATATTGAACACTATTGAGCTTAGAGGAGAACTGGGTCTGTTTAGCCATGAAGCATCATTACAAGAATGTAATATTTGTTTTTGCTGGAAATAGCCAACTTGTCTAACTCCTTCACCTTCCCTTATGAATGGAGTGCTGCTGTGTTACGGACTCTGCAGGAGTTGTGGCTTGTGCATGTTCTCTTCCTCGGGGCTCTCTTTTCCCTGCCACTGTAGTGAAATTGAGCCATTGACAGAAAGCTTCCCATGCAGTAAAGAAATATTGACAAAGCCAAGCACAGTGGCACACAGTAGTAATCTTGGTGCCTGAGAAGTGGAGAGAGGAGGAGATGATGTTCAGGGAAATCTTCAACTACTTACTGAGTTTGAGGCCAGCCTGGGCTACAAGAGATCCTGTCTCAAAAACATACCCCTTTCCGACCCCCCAAACCAAACCAACTAGAAAACAATGTTGAGGAAACTCCTATCCTGACTTATCAGCTATGTGATTTGGGAAAGTTGTTGCAGAATGAAGGGATTGTATCAGATGGCTCCTGCTCTGCCATATTGTGTAGCCAACAAATTGAGAAATTTGGGCATTTCTGTTCCAGATTTGTCAAATCCAGAGTTCACAAAATTAGGTAAAAGTTTGTCTAACAGAAAGAAGGTGCAAATGTTTGGCCAAGTATTGACTGCTTAACTCCATGTTTTTTTAGGAGCCAAAAAGGTAAAGTACCTCTTGAGTGAGTCTTCAGTGGTGGGGAGGAACCCAGGAACACATGCTACTGGGCATGAGCTCCATCGCTGACTTACAGCCTCAGCCAAAATGTTCTCTTGAGAATATTTTTAGGCAACTGGAAATGTATAGAGAGACTATTGCCATAATTTGTTGTCTTACAACTAAAAAATAAGAATTATGAGGTTGGGTGTGTAGGCGCAGTGGTAGTTTTTTGTTTGGCATGCATCTGGTCCTGGGTTCTATTTCTAGCAGAGTGGTCAGCTAATGTAAAACATTAAAAAGTACATAGAAATGCAGGTGTGATAGAAAACACTGCTCCTTAGTTTTGTTTCATTGCTGACTATAATTACTACATTTGTTCATTTATTTGTGTTTGTGTGTACATATGTGTATGCGCTGTGTACATACTGTGTCATGGTACATATATGTAAGTCAGGGGACAACTTATGAGAGTCAGTTCTTTTCTTCTACCATGTGGGACTTGGGGATTGAACTTAGTCAAAGTCAGGTTGTCAGATTTGGCAGCAAGTTCTATCATCCACTGGGCCATCCTGCTAGCCCAGATCACTATAATTATTTAGTAACTCTGAGTTGCAGTTGGTAAACAAGGTTGGAGTTAGAGTATATTAGCTAGCTGTAGATAATGTATAGCCTTCCCACGTACAGAAGATTGATTTAAGAATATATTCTTTTTTTTTTTTTTTTTTTTGGTGTTTTTCGAGACAGGGTTTCTCTGTATAGCCCTGGCTGTCCTGGAACTCACTTTGTAGACCAGGCTGGCCTTGAACTCAGAAATCCACCTGTCTCTGCTGGGATTAAAGGCGTGCACCACCACGCCCGGCTAAGAATATGTTCTTGCAGAGGACCTGGGTTCTATTACCAACATCCACATAATAGCACACAACCATTTATAACTCAGTTCCAGGGATTCAGTGCCCTCTCTGGCCTCAGTGGCACCAGGCACACATGGTGCACAAACATACATGCAGGCAAAACTCCCATACACAGAAAATGAAAATTAAGGAAAAAAAAGTACATGTGTAGTTGCATTGAACGTTACCTATCTACATTTAAATGAAAGGTCAAAATCATGGATTTATCTCTTGGAGCCTGTGTTAGGTGTGAGACAAAAGGAAATGATCACTGTTGATTGCCATAGATAATTAAAGAGGACTCTCTGTTCAGTAACAAATTGATTGTATACAAATGAAAGTCAGTACTGCACTAACACAAGATTATTGGAGTCTATTTTTTTTTTCTTTAAAGTTTATTTATTTTTTTTTTTTAAAGATTTATTTTATTTATTATATGTAAGTACACCATAGCTGTCTTCAGACACTCCAGAAGAGGGTGCCAGATCTCGTTACGGATGGTTGTGAGCCACCATGTGGATGCTGGGATTTGAACTCATCACCTTCGGAAGAGCAGTCGGGTGCTCTTACCCGCTGAGCCATCTCACCAGCCCTAAAGTTTATTTAATACAACATAAACTCCAACTTCACTGGGGTGGCTGACCATGTCCACGACCAAAGCCGCCTCTAAACTGGAACTCAGTTGCTGAGCCAGCCCCAGCCTCAGCTTTCTTGTCAGCTCCAGGGGGCACAGCACTCCTTCTGTAGGTGTCTCTGTCAGCCTCCCCTCTCATGAATCTTGCAGGCCGCTCACCCTCTAGACCTTTGGGCCGAGGCCTGCCGGTCTCTGGACCGCTGCAGCGCAGGGTGGTGGGCACGATCTCTGGGGGTAGGTGCAGGTAGTCTCGGAGATACTGGATACCCTCATTGGTAAGGTACCATTAGAAATGTCTCCAAGCAAACTGCTCCTTCACGTAGCCTCGAGACTTGAGAGACTGCATGGCCTTCATTACATGAAGGTTGGGCACATTCTTGTCTGCCAGCTCCAGGTGCTTGGGCATGTGGACATCCTTTTTGGCGACCATCACGCCCTCCTTTAAAAATGAGTTCGTAGATGGCAATCTGGTTTTTCTTAGGCATCAACTTTGCGGTGGCCGAAGGGTCCGAGGTGGAGTCTGGAAAGGATTATTGGAGTCTTGAAATCTGTTTCTTCAGCAGAATGGCTCAAGAGCAAGAGGACCACCTGGGGTGGGGGTGGAACAGGGTCCTTATACTGGAGAGTGACACCACTACCTTTATTAGGTAGCATAGGAAGCTGTGGACTCTGCTCTTGGTGATCACTTTCTCCATGGCTTGAAACCCTGGTGTATCTTTTTAATGTTGCTGGGCTCTAAGAAATGTCTCCCCCTGATTGGTCAATTGAATGAAGATAAAAAACCTTTCTGAAAAATTAAAAAGGGAGGAAGGTTTCTGATTGCTATAGGAGTGAGCCCCAGCTGTTGCTGTTGGTGTGTGCCCAGTATTAAGTCACTAAAACTGGAAAATGGCAGTAGTTGTTTTTGGACTTGTGGTGTGTTGCTAAGAAGAAATACTCTCTTGTGCACAGATCTTTTTAAGTTGTTGTTGTTGTTGTTGTTCTTTTTAAGTTGTTGTTGTTGTTGTTGTTATTATTATTATTATTATTAGTAGTAGTAGTAGTACTTTTTTGGATGGTGGGTTTGAGAGTACCTCCATAGCCCGATGACTGTGGAGGACAGTGGTGTTTGGTTCGTTCTCCAGAACTAGAGGTATAAAAGGATATAAGCCTCTCATATGGGTACTGGAAACTAAACCCAGAACCTCTGCAAGAGTAGCAAGTGCTCTTAACTACTAGCACAAATAAATAGTATATAAATTGATATGTGTATGTATAATATGTATGTAATGTGTATATATATATATATATATATATATATATATATATATATATTCATTTTTTTGTTTTGTTTTTGTGTTTTTGTTTTTTGAGACAGGGTTTCTCTGTATAGCCCTGGCTGTCCTGGAACTCACTCTGTAGAGGCTGGCCTCAAACTCAGAAATCCACCTGCCTCTGCCTCCCGAGTGCTAGGATTAAAGGCGTGCGCCACCACGCCCGGCTATGTAATATGTATATATTCATGTATACATGTATATACACGTATACACATACACACACACACACACACACACACACACACACAGAGTTTTTTTTTAAGTTAGGGTCTTACTGTAGTCCTGACTAACTTGAAACATACTTTGGAAGAATTTGGTAACTTTGAGCACACAGTGACCCTTCCCTTCTGTCTTGGACTCCTGGGTGCTGGGATTTTTTTTTTTTTTTCCCTCGAGATAGGGTTTCTCTGTATATCCCTGGCTGTTCTGGAACTCACTTTGTAGACCATGCTGGCCTCGAACTCAGAAATCCGCCTGTCTCTGCCTCCCAAGTGCTGGGATTAAAGGCGTGCACCACCACCCAGTGGGTACTGGGATTTAAAGGTGTGTGGCACTATGCCAGCCACTCTGGCACAATTCTAAGAGTTGTGTAGTCATGGATGTATATATAGTTATCTGTTTAATTAATTAACTAAGTAATTTTTTTTTTGAGTCAGATTCTCTGTATAGCCCTGGCTGTCCTAGAACTCACTCTATAGACCAGACTGGCCTTCAACTCAGAAATCCACCTTCCTCTGTCTCCCCAGTTCTAAGATTAAAGGTGTGCACTACTGCTGCCGCAACTACCACCCTATTAATTATTTTTGAGGGAAGGATGTCAGTATGTAGCTTGGCTAGCCTCTCAGTCCAGATGCCTCCCACTTCAGCCCCCTGAATTTTGGGATTACTAGCATGTACCACCACACTAGATTATTTGCACTATCGGTATAGGCTAAGAAGTAGAGATGCAAACCATGATCCTATAGGGACATGTTGAGTATCATGATATTTACATATTTAAAAGATGAAAATCTAAATGTTTTAACCTCAGGGGAATTATTACTTATGAAAAAGTTTAAAAGTATGTTTTTCAAGAATACTTGACATGGGAAAGTGCATATAAAATCAAGTGTGAATGTGTGTGGGGGAAGCAGGATGTAGAACAATATACAGGGTGAATCTAGTTAGGACATATGTGGGAAAAAGTGGAAGGGAGAACACACTGAAGTGCTATTTGAGCTATCTTTGTTGTAGAATTTGGGTTAAGGACCACTTCTTCCTGAGTTGTAAATCTAAAGATTTATGTGTATGAGTGTTTTAACTTCAAATATGTCTGTGCACCACATGCATGCCTAATGCCCAAGGAAGTCAGGAGAGGGCATTGGATCTGAGACTGGAGTTACAGATGGTTGTGAGCCAATATGTGGGTGCTGGGAACTGAATCTGGTTCATGAGCAAGGTCAGCAAATTCCCTTAATAAAGGCAGGATTTCAATTAACTCTGTCTAGCCTGGAACTTGATGTGTCCATAAGGCTGGGCTCAAACTCACAGAGATCTATCTGCCTGTCTGCCTCTGCATCAGTTCTACTGGGATTAAAGCCCAGCTGATGAGTCTGTATACCTGTATACCCATGCCTGCCTGGTCTAAAGATGGTTATAAGCTGCTATGTTGGTGCTTGGAACTGAAACTGTACCCTCTAGAAGAACTACCAGTGCTCTTAGCTACTAAATCATCTCTCCAGCCACATTTACTATATATTCTATATATTTTTTTAAATTATTATTTTAACAATGGGGGGGGTTGCTGTGCATTCATGCCACTATGCATATGTGGTGACTAATGGACAGACAGCATTTTCTTTTTCCCCCCAGAGAGTGGGAGTTGAGATGGGTTTTTCTGTGAAGTTCCAGCTGTTCTGGAACTCAATTTGTAGATCAGATTGGCCTTGAACTCAGAGATCTGCTTGCTTCTGTCTCCTATTGCTGGGTTTAAATCATGTGCCACCAAATCCAGCTTTTTTTTTTTTTTTTTTAATTCCTGATTTTAGAAAATGTTAAGTCCGTGTACCATATGTTTTTCTTTATAAAATTGAAAAAAAAATTATGCTGAAAAACAAATTAAGGAGATCTTTTGGACTCTAGTCCTCCAGGGCAGACACTGCTTCTCATAGAGTAATCGAATTAATTATTAACAACAGCCATTGCTTACTTTGTACCAGTGCCTGCCAAGTAAGTACTCCTCTTTCCTCACAGTCACCCTCCCAAGTGGGGATTATTTCCAGCTTCTAGGTGGGGAACTGAGGCATTTGAGTGAGGGACTGACCTAAGGCTACCTGGCCAACCATCCTGTGCAGAAA
Source organism: Mus minutoides (assembly GCA_902729485.2). NCBI lineage: Eukaryota > Metazoa > Chordata > Mammalia > Rodentia > Muridae > Mus > Mus minutoides. Next base: position 810,583 of record LR753341.1, read on the forward strand.
GCTTCTTTGGTCTGCCTTTCCCTTTCCAGAGTGTTCCATACAAAGTGATCTCCCCCAGAGATGAAGAAAGCCAGAGTCACTTTGGTGGCTGGCAGTTGGAACATAGTTCTGCCCAGTAAATCCCTGGTGTGTCTTGGTTCCAGGAGAAAGAGGTCAGAGTCAGGAATAACCATGAGGTTAATTATGTCTTTTTCACATTTTGGGGTGCTTTAGAGGTGATGAGTACAGTGAAGAGACAAGGGTCTCACTAGTTGCTCTAGGCTTACTTTGAACTGGAGATCCTCCTGCCTCAGCCTCTGATTACAGGAATGTGTCACCATACCTGACCTATATCATCTCTTTCTTATGGGCCAAAATGTGTTTAAAGAGTTAAGTAATTTGAATAAACAACACAGAAAACTCTAGGGAGGTGGAAATGGATGGATCTTGAGTTCTGGTTAATTCTCAACAAGCTTGGGAGCTCAGACCTGCCTGAGCTGGAGAATCTGTTTCAAAAAAAAAAAAGGAATTACATAGTTTCACTTAATATCTAATCTCTTTGGTTCCATCTATTCGAATAATTTACACAGTTAGGAGCTACTAAGCAGAAGAGAGCAGGCTGGTTCTTTGTAGCTCATGGTTAGGAGAACAGAAGTTTTATTTATTCTTTTACCTCCTCATTCAGTCACTGTTTGGGTGATGAGAAGTTAAGGGTGCCAGTTACACAAATTGAGCATCCTTCTTGCTGAGTATGTAGGCCACTGAGGAACAAAGGCCCCTCTTCCCTTACAGGTAACACAAGGAGCACACTGTTTCTGTACCAAAAAGTACAGATTTGAGAGGCCAGTGGCCTGATTCTTTCTTCCTGATCTTATCTTAAAGAATTATGTGTGACTAAACATTTCAATGCAAGAATGCATTGACTGGGGCTAAGACAGATTTCATCTGAGGAAAAAGAATTTTTTTAGGAAGCTGATTGGGTTCATGTTTCTCTTGAATAAGGAATAATTTGGGCCAGTGTATAGCTGAGTGGTAGACCACTTGCCTATGCACAGGTCTGATTTTCATTCCCAGCACACAGGGAATGAATAACTTGGAAATTATGTATACCACATTGGCTTTTATTGTAGCTATTTAACAGAACACCCTTATGCACAGCATGCATTTTTATTGGCCACTAGTTTTTACTCATGAGGGCTAGTTCCAGAAGACCTGATTGATGATCACTTGTGCAAAGTTTGGAGCTGGGAGTGGAGGCATACCTTTAATCTTTGCATTCAGGAGGCTGGGGGTCTTGAGTTGAGGTTAGCCTGGACTATACAGTTTCTATTTTAAATTTTTTAAAAAATGGGGGTAGGTCTGGTGGTATATACCTCCACTTCAGTACTGACAGAGGCAGGTGGACCACTAGGAAGTGAGACTCCATTTCAAAAAATAATATAAATAAGACAAAACAAATAAAAGATTTTGGGCAGCTCATTACATTATTATTTTCAGAGCAGGCCTGACAGATAATCTTGAGTTCAGTGTTTGTTAACTAAAAATGGTGAGTGTTGGGCATGATGATGTCCACCTCTAATCTCAACACATGGCACACAGAGGTAGGAGAATTAGAATTCAAGACCAGCCTTGTTTGCATGAGATCCTGTCTCCCAAAAAATGTGTGGGAAGTGGTCTGGAGAATTAACTCACTTAATAGAGTATTCATTCACCCAACAAACACAACACCCTCGGTTCTAAAAATGTATAAAAATCAGGCATTTGAGTTTTGAGGCCAGCCTGGGCTACAAGAGACCCTGTCATCGTTGTTGTGCCATCCCCTTTTCCTTTTAAGGTCTTGAGGAAAAACCTGGAGAGGATGCAGTCTTGAGTACTTTGGTCCTTATTAGAGTATTGGGATTCCTCAAACTGTCCAGGGGAAGGAACATTTTTTTCTGCTGTTTTCAGTTGCTTTTTTACCAACCTTATGGCATGGTGCTGGTTATTTTTATTGTGAGTTGTATATAAAATGGGCTCAATACTGATTCTGCCTGCTTAGTCTTTAATCATCATGGACTAAATGTAGAGTGATGAGAACTCTGTAAAGTTGGGAAACCCTTGAGCTTGTGGAGAGAGACACTGTAGGAATGTCCAGATAAATGTTAGGTTGCCCCAGGCTGGATTTGCTGAAGTAAGTGGAGCAGACCTGCTGCTGAGCTTGTTATCTCTTAGTCTTTGCAACAGCTGTCTCTGCCCCCAGGTCACAGCGACTTTTAGGGTCTTATCAGCAAGTATCTTATATTTGGAGATGTTAACTCTAGGTCACTGGGGAAGTATCAGTTGTTACTATTTGTCAGACCTTCCAGCCCTAGGCCAGGCCTCAGCCACTTTCTCTCTCAGCAGTCCTTTCCCTCTCCCCTTAGGCAAGACAAATTTCTGGTGACTCAGCTACCTCCTAGGAAGAGTATAGCAGAGCAAATCAGACCAGACTGGCCAGGTGACTATTCATAGAGTCTCGGTGCAAATTCAGGCTCTAATGGTGAGTGAGTTTGGGAAGCCTTGAAGAGTGAATGCCTGCCTAGGTCATGGTCTCTCACCAAATGCCTTTGATAGTGGTATGATGCCTGGAGTTGCCACTTAAGGACCAATTGAGAAAATGGTGGTAGGAAAGTTTACTAAACACAGGTCCCTGTATTTTGTTCAGGAAGGGGCTGAGGGAGAAAGTAGGCTCAAGGGTCAGACTAGAAATAGTATTTCCCAAGAAAGTTGATGGACTCGCATGGATATAAGGAGGTGTGTGTTTTAAAGTCTTCCTTTACATGATAGCAGCAAGAATATGCAGTCAGGTCTTAGGAAACTCCTTAAACAAAATATATTTTACTATTAATAAACTAACAGTGCTTATGAGGAGTGTAGGCAGTGGATGAAAAGTAATTGTATATAGAAGCACTCACTTGATAGGGATTACAGTTTCCAAAGAGTAAGTATTGGTTGGATGTCATGTGTGAAGTGCACTGTGCTTGCATAAGTTCAAGGAATCCAGTATCCTGTGTGTCTTTTCCACTTTTAGTCTCACTGTAAGCCATTGGGGTCACAGGGAAACACTTTGATACTTGTTTTCCCATGGTTTAAATTTCTCAGGGCTTGGGGCTAAAGAGGATGGTTCAGAGGTTTTGTTGCCATCTGTAGGCACTGCATGCACGCGGTGTATATACAATAAAAATAAGTCTTCAAACACCAGAAGAGCCCTCAGGGCTTCTGTGTGATCTGCAGAACCCTTAGCAGTTTGCCCTGCCCTGGTCTTCCCTGCCGTCCCTAACTTATACTTGCCCAGCTAAATGCCTATCCTTATCCAAGGGCTCTAGAGCAGTGTTCTTTCTCTGCTAGTGTCTGATAAGCTGGCTCTTCTTTCTAAAGTGCCCCTCTCAGTCCTTCTGCTTGGTGAGTTCTCTGCTTATCTCAGGGGTCCATTTTTTTTTTTTTTTTTTTTTTTTTTTTTTTTTGGTTTTTGGTTTTTTTCAAGATGGGGTTTCTCTGTGTAGCCCTGGCTGTCCTGGAACTCACTCTGTAGACCAGGCTGGCCTCGAACTCAGAAATCCGCCTGCCTCTGCCTCCCAAGTGCTGGGATTAAAGGCGTGCGCCACCACTGCCCTGCAGGGGTCTATGTTTTGAGATCTCCAATGTTTGAATTTTCTCAGCCCTGGTCACAAATTTTAATGGTGGTTCAGCATGTGTCACTTGTTTCAGTACAGTGACATGTTCATGGAGTCATATGTCAGTCGTCATAAAACACTCTGTGCTGAAACATTTCCCAGCTGCCCTGTTCTTTCCTTGGGGGCATCCATGTTTTACCAGAGGCTTAGATATGTTGCTCTCTACTTTTCCATGAATATTGTCATGCTGTGGTTTGTGTCTGTATCTTTCTTGTTTAATATCTTGAGAGATCATTTCATATTAACACAGAGTGGTGTTTGTTTTGTTTTTTACAGCTTCCTGCTATTCCATTAGACAAGTACATTACTAGTGTGCTCCCAGTTAGTGCTAGGGAGAAAACTTGACTGTGTCATTTGCCATCCAGTAAAACTCTGAGGAGTGGAATGTTTGTTTGCTTGTTTGCTTGCTTGCTCGCTTGCTTTGAGACAGGGTCTCACATGGTCTAGGATGGTATTGAACTGGCTATATAGCAGAGGATGATCTTGAACCTCTGATACTCCTTCCTCTACCTTGAGTAGGAGATTATAGTTATGTATCACACAAAGATCTACACTGTGCTGGGAATCAACTGCAGAACTGCCTGCATGCTAGGCAAACACTGCATCACCTGAGCTTTACTCCCAGTTCCTTTTATAGTCTATGAATAGATAGTCTTACCCTATAGTGCGGGTTTGCTTGAAGCTCAAAGTAATCCTTGTATGCACTCCCACGTGCTAAGATTACAGTTGTAATCTGCCATACCTGGCTCTCCTTTCTTTGTTTGTTAGCTTCTTTCTTTCTCTTTTTTTCTTCCTTCTTTCCTTCCTTCCTTCCTTTTTTTTTTTCTTTAATTCTCTTTTTATTTAAGAGCAGGGTCTCTATGTAGTCTTGGCTGTCCTGGAACTCACTATTTAGATCAGGTAGCCCTCAAACTCACAAAGATCTGCCTCTGTCCTCTGTCCTCTGCCATGCTGGGACTAAAGGCATGTATGCCACATCTGACCTGGCTTTCCCTTCTGAAGATAGGGTTTGTTTGTTCCTGTTGTTAGTGTTATTTAGTAAAGCGTCTGGTATATGAGTGCTTGAGACTGGTTCCTTTGTTGTTGTTTCCTTGTAGATTGGGATTGAACCCAGCATATCGTGTGAACTAGGGTGTCTTCCTAAGGTCTGAATGAAGGGTGAAGCATTGTGGCTGGGAAAATTGGCACTAGCAACTACCTGGATGCCCGAGTCCTGCACGTGCCCTCTTGGGCTTAGAGCCCACAGGACATGGTTGGACATTGTCTGTTAGGATGAAGAAGACTTCACAAAATCCCTTCCTAATACAGCAGTCTGTACAACATCTCTCTCTCTCCTGGGATGAAACTAGATCCTCCACGCTCTATATAGATGACTATAATAATAACAGCCAGCACTATGCCCTCCCTGTCTGCCAGGCACCATGTACACAGCACATATCCTTGTGAACTTGATCATATGTTTGCTCCCATTTCTCAGATGAGGAAGCTGAGGCAGTGTGAATAGGTGGCACATAGCTGAAGGGTTCAGGGATAGGTAAGGACTAATTTTATTGTTATGGGTTGACAATTTGATCTGCACTGAAGGTGCTTGGGTGGCAAGAGTATGGCTTTTTGGTGTGTTACCTTGATTTGTAGCACAGCTGCTTGTTAAAGGTTTCCAGAATAACCATCAGCTAATTTCAGTTTTATCTTCCCTCCTATTTTGTTGTGGGTGCCTAATTGGACTTTTTAATGTAGTTTCTTTTGTGTGGGGGTGTGTATGGGTGTGTTTAACCAGCATTTTATATAACCTAAGCAGGTCTCAAACTCACTCTGTAGCTGGCTACTCTTGAATTCCTGATCCTTTGCCTATCAAGTGTTGGACTTACAGCATAGATAACTACGCTGGCTGTTAGGCTTTGGTTTTGGTTTGGTTTTCACATTTAATCTCAGCATACTTGGGCAAAGTTAGAGTCTGTTGCTTATTCATTTCTCTAATACCTCCTTGAAATGTTTGTTTCTTGGGTTTGGGAAAGAGCTATGGTATTTGTGATACTGCTACAATGCCAGTGGCTTGTGCTATCAGCATATTTTGGAATGTATACTCTTATGTCTGTCCCCTTATCCCCCCACCTCTGTCTGCATTTTCAAGTTTGAATTAGCACCTGGACTTGTTTTATGTCCCAAGGGATTGAGCCCAAGCCCTTCCATAAGCTAGGCGATTGCTGTGCCATTAGTCTATAGAGTCACCCCATTGATTTGTGTGATTGATTTTTGTTTTGAAATAGGGTCTCTATGAGTGCTCTGATATAGCCTTGAATTTATTCTGTAGCTTAAGCAGGCCTTCAACTTCTAATCCTTCTGCCTCAGCTTTCTAAGTAGTTGGTATCACAGGCCTGTGCTGGACTGCTTGGACTTTTTGTAACACAAGCCATGCAGTAGTGTGTACTCTTCATTATCACCTGTCAGTTTTTTGCAATATAACTAGTAGGATAAAGAAGCCAAGATTTTAGTTTAATTTTGACTAACTTAACTATCAAAACCAAAGAACTAGAAAGTGTGGTATAACCTGGATAATACATGCACAAAAGACAGCTCTCACCTCCTTATTTTGCTTCTTCCTACCTCTCTGCCTTCTTTCCCTCCCTCTCTTCCCAATTCCAGCTCTGAGAAGGACTGCATTCTTATGCCTTTGGTTTTGAGATAAAAATCTCTTTAGGTAGCTCATATTGGCCTTGAACTCTGAATCATTCTGCCACAACCTCTAAGTGATGGGACCACAGATGTATACTTCCATGCCCTGCCTTAACAGCTCTTTTAAAAAGCTGTGGACCTATTTGACCATTTGCACCAGCATTGCAATGATTTCTGCAATCAGTGGGGTTTTTATTTTCTTACAGTGATGGAACCCAGGGACTCCCACATGTTGTTAGGCGTTCTACATGAGCCACACCATAGGGTTTTATCCTTGGTCTTAGGAAGTGGACATTGCTCAAGGCTGTTGGTTTGGGAGTTTTGGGAGATAGAGGCAGAGTGAGTCTATACAATCGAGGTATGACTAATGCTGGTAAAGTAGAGATTATTATTACCATGCAGTAGATAGTTGCCTTAACAATCAGAGGCCTAAAAACCCAGGAATGAGATGAGTCATCTTTCCTGGCCTCCCAGTGTCCAGGTGGATTGGTAGCATTTTGTTCTGAGAGTTAGTTGAGGGGTCCCCTCAGACTTGTGTTGGAGCCTTTAAGAAGGATGAAAAAGGATTTAGCACCAGATCTGAAGAAGCAGAAACCAGTCTTTTTTTCTTCTATAGGAGAAGCAGCATGTTAGGTTCGTTTTGTAGGCATGTGTGCGTACACACGAGCAAATACATAGACCTTTCTGTAAAGATGAATTCTTGTTCCGTTGCATTTCCGAGAATCCCTAGTTCTTACTTCAGGTCATCTGTTTTTGTCACTAGTGTTCTGTAGTGAAATATATTTACCTTTCCTGTAGCCTGTGGGGTGATGAGGAAGCCTAGATAGTGACAGTAAAGAATCAAAAAGTGGTGTTCAGAAGTAAAGGGAAACATTTTAGGGAGTCTTTGAATTAAGTGGAATGGGGTATAGGATCTTATTGAATCCTGGAAGAGAAAATGGAATTAATGGATAACTGGTGAAATAGGAAAGAAATCTTTCTCTTCTGTGATGCTTGAAGATAGAACCCAGGACCTTGACCTACAGTGGCAAGTGCTCTGCCGCTAAGCCCCACCTCTATAGCCTGTGGCTTAACTTCTGTCCTAAAGTTATTTATTTATTTATTTATTTATTTATTTATTTATTTTTACTTTTTTGAGAGGTCTTATTTTGCAGCCCAGGTTGGCCTGGAATGGAAGGCATCCTGCCTCTGTCCTGTCTTCCAAGTACTCATATTACAGATATGTGTCACTGTGGCTGGCTTAATTTTTCTTTTGACCATGACACTATGTATCAATTGAGTCCTATATGTACACCTGTGTACTTGTGACAAAGTGCCCATGTGTGGGTGTCAGAGGACAGTTGTGGGGGGTTTTTTTTGTTTGTTTGTTTGGGTTTTTTTGTTTGTTTTTCAAAACAGGGTTTCTCTGTATAGCCCTGGCTGTTCTGGAACTCACTCTGTAGACCAGGCTGGTCTTGAACTCAGAAATCCGCCTGCCTCCGCCTCCCAAGTGCTGGGATTAAAGGTGTGAGCCACCACTGCCCAGCCAGAGGACAGTTTTCAGGAGCCAATTTTCTTCCTTCACCATGAGGATCCTGGTGATTGGATTAAAATAATAGTCAGATTTTGCAGGAATACATGTACCACCTGAGCCATCTTGTTGGCCATGAACAGGGAAAGTTGGACAAGGACCATACATAGAGGTCAGAGAACAGCTTGTAGAAATTGATTCTCTGCTTCTACTGTGTTTGTCCCAGGGATTGAACTCAGGTTATCAGACACAGCAGCAAGTGCTTTTTACTCATAGTGCAATCTTCCCAGCTCATCCCACCCCACTCTTTTTTTTTTTTCTTTCTTTCTTTTTTTTTTTTTTCTTTTTGATGAAACTGGGTTTCTATTATGTAGTTCTAGCTGGCTTGCAACTTGCTATGTAGACCAGGATGGCCTCACTCAGAGATCTGCCTGCCTCTGCTGGGATTAAAGGTATGTGCAACCAGCAACTCCCTCCCTACCTTTTTTCTTGAGATAGGGTCTCATTAAGTAGACTAGGTTATCTTCAGACTCAAAGAGACATGCCTATTTGTGCCTCTTTAGTGTTGGTATTAAAGGTGTAAATCATCAACTCCAGCTGCTCCTGATCATCTTGATTACCTCCTGTGTACCATGCCCAGCATTTAGGATTCTGAGAATTGGTCTCAGGTCCTCATGCATGCTAGACACTCTGCCAACTGAGCTATATCACCAACCTTATACCTTGTATCTGAGATAGCCTTCTCTAATCTGCTCCTTCAGTAGAACTGAATAAAACCTAACAAAAACAACCTAAAAACATAGCTTGACTAAGTCTGTTTACTTCTTGATACATAGCCTTTTTTCCAACAGGCCTTCCCTCACATGCAGAAGGAAGTGCATTGTCTCAAATGCTGAGTGCCCTTCAGTACTTACACTTACTTTTGATCTTCCAGTAGCTTGTTTGTCTCTTCCATGCCAGAATCTTTGGTCAGGGCCTTCCATCATTGTTTCTCTAGGTACATAACCCAGGAGTCTAGACATCGTCAGTGATCAGGAAATGCTGGTGGAAGAAGTACCTTCTACAACAGAAGCAAGATTCCTGCCCACACCTCAGATTCTGATCACAGCTTACTTCATATCTTGGACATGGATGGCTGTGGTTTCTGCATCCATGTGTGCTGAAGAGAGTCACAACTCTGCCAGAGAAGGAAGTGTGGCTCTGTAGAGAGGAGAAATAGTTTTTGTGTAGGCTTCTTGTATTTCAAGCTCCCTGGGGTCCCATTTGAAGAAATGCTTTGTTTTTAAAACTCTGCTTAGTTATGCAGCATGATCTTTTCTTGTACTACTTAAATCTACAGCCCACTTTACCATAAAAGATAATGTATGTGTTATTTTAAGCCTCTTACTTAGTAAACTAGTCAATAATAGCTAAATAAAATGTAGTCAAGTGTGGTGGCACATGCCTTTAATTTTGGCACTGAAGAGGTTTAGGGAGGAAGATGACTGAATTTGAGATGAGTTTGAGCTACACAGTAAGTTCCAGGCCACCTAGCCTGGCTACATGGCAAGACCCTGGCTCCTTCTACTCCAGTCTTCAAGTTTCAGTCTTTGTGGCCTCTAGTTAGATATTACAAATAAAAAACAAACAAACAAACAAGAAAACCCCAACAAAACAAAATTCAGAGCAAAGGTGATAAAGAGAATTCTGTGATGCCGTTGGGCTGCATCTCTGATGCATGGGTCTTTATGATGCTTTTGGACTGTATTCTGAATTTGGTTTGGTTTATTTTCTGCAGAGAGTGGATCTGTAGCTCTCATCAAATTCTCAAAGGAATTCATGACCCAAAAAGCTTACAGCCATTGGTTTAAAGTAATGCTGAGCCTTGTGGCCTCATTTTGTCTCTTACTGTACAGTTGAGATGGAGTGCTGTGTTTTTCTGATACTCATTTGGAAAGGTCCTTGGTGCAAAAGAACTCTGCTGTTGAGATTGTAAGAGAGGAAATGTGTAAGTTGTTCTTTTTGAAAGTTTGTTAAATTGATTCTGAAACCTTTGACTCTTTGATTGTTTACTAAATATATCTTCATATTTGAACAATTTTGCTTTTCAAATCCAGGCATTCATTCATTCGTCTTCTGTTTTATCTTTTTTCCTAGTAATCAATATGGTGTCAGGTTGTGTTTGGTAGACTTTAGGATCTAAATATCAGAGCTCCAAAAACTCAGCTCATTAGCCTTGGCCAGACCTCTCTTTTCACTTGTGTGAAATGATAATATAGCTATTACCCTTACAGGGCTTTGGCAGGATATGGGATCTTGTGCATTATCTGTTTTGTTGCCAAGGCTCAGTCAATAGAGTGCTTGCTTTGTTTGAACTCTTTAGTTCAATCCCCAGTGCTCACTTAACCCAGCATGACTGTTGTTCTAGTGCTGGGGCAGCAGAGACTAGAGGATCCCAGATGCTTACTAGCTGGCTAGTCTAGGTAAATTGGTGAGCTCCAGCTTCAGTGAGAAATCCTGTCTCAAAATATAAGGTGGAGAACAGTTGAGATAGACATTTGTTATTGTCCTTTGGTGCACACACAGCGCACACACACAGACACACACATATTCCAGTGTGTGCATGCTTGACCACATGTACTCAAAAAAAAATTACTGAGCCACTTGGAAGAAAGAATAATATACTTAAAGAGAATGGGAAAGTAGATATAGTTAGAAACAGTGGCTTAAGTATTTTTAAATTTGGGTCTTTTTTCTTACGTAATGTGGCTAGGATTCAGGGTTCCTGAAATTTTTTATGTAAGTGCAAATTTGGACCAGATCGTATAAACTGGTATCAGGTTGTCTAAGGGAATCTTTGACTACTGTAAGATTAAGAATTGGTTAAGAGCCAGTTGGTGGTGGTACCGGCCTTAAATCCCAGCACTCATTTGATCTGTTAGTTCAAGGCTAGCCTGGTCTACAGAGTGAGTTCTAGAACAGTCAGGGCTATACAGAGAAACTCTGTCTTGAAAAATCAAAACACAAAACCAATCAACCAAACAACAGCTGGGTCTGGAGAGATGGCTCAGCAGTTAAGGACACCTGTTCTTTCAGAGGGCCCAGGTTTGATTCCTAGCAGCTACATGGCAGCTCACAGCCATCCATCCATAACTCTTTAAGAATTAGCTCATTTGGCCTGTTTGATAGAGTGGAGCTATAGTGTACCTTTCACTCTCAAGTTTTGTATTTTAATACAATGTTGCTAGAGAACCTTTCCCGGTGAAAAAGAACATATTGCTCTTTTCTTGTTTGGTCTGTGGAAGGTGTCAATGAGAGAAGTGAGAAGGAGAGGCTGTCAGGAGGAAGTGAGGAACTTTCTGAAGATTTCCCTCGCCAGCTCCTCCAGCTGGGAATTCCCTCTGAACTTCCCAGCTACACTGGACCACTTGCTTTCAACTTACTGTGCTTTTAGGCTGTGTTAGCTTACGAGTCCCTTCATGTAGAAGAGAGTTAAGTCCTTAACTCTCCTGACATGGAGTTGGCACTAATAGAAGGTTTTGGAACTTCAGAAAATGAAAAAGAATGTTGCATATGAAGGAACAGAATACTTGCTTTAGGAGTCAAAGTGGGGCTGGTGAGATGGCTCAACGGGTAAGAGCACCCGACTGCTTTTCCGAAGGTGATGAGTTCAAATCCCAGCAACCACATGGTGGCTTACAACCACCCGTAATGAGATCTGACGCCCTCCTCTGGTGCGTCTGAAGTCAGCTACAGCATACTTATGAAGAATAATAAGAAACGAATCCTTGGACTGGAGAGACCAACTGGAGCGAGCGGCTCTGGAGCAAGCGGGGTTGACCGGAACAAGGGGGAAAAAAAAGAGTCAAAGTGACTGAAAATACAAAACATTATCTGGCACCCATTTGAACTCTGAAGAGAGCTTGGAAAACCTCTTAAGACTGGAGTATAGTGTGTAGACAGTAGAAAGGCCCTGGCTACAGCATGTAGCTTCTGGACTGGAGTTATCTTCAAGATTTTGGGCTTAAGTGCTGCTACTGGCTGATCACTGCTACTGTACCACCAGGTTTCATTGTGGACATGAGCCTGCATAGCAGCCCACCCATGATGCATGGCTTCTGTTCAGTGAATAGCTGGATCAAGTCATGCTTTCCAACTCTGAAATTCTCTTGCGAGGATTTGGTGAACTGTAGAAGTGACTCCAGTCCTGCTTTGGGTCATTTTAAAGAGCACGTGAGGAAACACTTAAAGATGAAAAAGTGTGCTTCCCTTTTAGTTATGAATGCTTCTCCTCTTGTCTTTGTCCATAATTTAATCAGGTGAAGATTGTTTGAAGTTGGATTGAAGCTTAATACCAATAGAGCATAAACTGAGGGTGTCAGGGTTTAGACAAACTTGAGGACTTCTATCCTTACTAGTAAGTGAATTCCTTGACTGATTTGGTGTAGAATTGTAATACCATATTCACCATACATAAGCAATTTGAGAGGAGTGCATTCACATATGAAAATTTTGGAGGGCTTCTTTACTAGGTTATTTTTGCCTTTCTGCTTTTTTTTCTGTTTATTTTAAGATAATGGACTTTGTTACTAAATAGTTTGGGTCGACAAAGACTGCATCTTAGGGAAAAGCAGGCTTCTTATTATGCTGGAGCTCTTTTCTTTTCCCTCTCTCTCTCTCTCTCTCTCTCTCTCTCTCTCTCTCTCTTTTTCTCCATATATCCAGGTTGTTCTCTAAATAGTTCTATTTTCTTTATTAGACTGATCTTTTTTAATTAGCTGAAAAATTGATTTTTGTTGGTGCTGGGAATAGAATCCAGGGCCTTGGGGCATGCATGGTGCGTGAGCCATGAGTGACACTCTTCAGCCAAGGATGAGTCAGTCATCTTTAAGCACTACTCTTTTTAGTATTAGGATTGTCCCTGACACTCTGAAAACAAAAAGCTCAAGTGATGCAATCAGGGTGCAATTTGTTGCCTGTGGATTTTTAAGGAAAACTTTACATTCGTACAACATAAAAGCTCTCAGATGCAATGGCCTTCCTTCCTTTCTCTAGTTTTAGACCTTATATCTAAAGATGACCTTGATCCTCCCCTCTCTATCTCTCAAATATTGAAATTGCAGGCATGTACCACCATACCCAGTTTTTGTGGCATTGGGAGTAGAATGTTAGGTTGGCATTCTGCCAGTTAAGTTAGATCCCTAACTCCCATGGCTTTCTATAAAGAGAGATTATCTCCCAGGAAGGCTATTGTACATGGAACCCTGCTGCAAGATGTATTGAGTAGCTCTGATTTAGGAGTAAAACAGCTCATTTGATTTATATACACTCCGAATGGTTTTACTTTTTCCTTTGAACCTTTAAATGGAATGGACTTTGCTCGTACTCTGGTCCTGTTCTAACAAGGACCTCTCAGGCCAACAGTGAAGCCCAGGCCCTTACTCCTGCTATCCTCTGTGCAGTGTCTTATTTTGCAGTTTCCTGAGTAGCTGTTTTCTAGAGCAAGGTAATTGAAAGAGACTTCACCTCCTCCTTTCTTTCTACCATAGTACTTTCTTTTTTTTTTTTTTTTTTTTTTTTTTTTTTTTTTTTTTTTTTTTTTTTTTTTTTTTTTTTTTTTTTTTTTTTTTTTTTTTTTAAATTCAAGGCTGGTTCTCTTCTAGTACTTAATAGTATCATCCTTCTCATGAGGGGCCAAACTCCTTGATGTTCACAGTAACACTGTAAAGAGGAACTTTTTATGGAACTTTCAGTGTTATCTCTAAAATAGTACCATTATGTAATTGGAGTTGGGGAGGGTTAGTGATTTTTTTTTTTTTTTAAGAGATATTCCTTTACCTCTTAAGAAGAGCGAATAAAACTGACCCTTTTTTTTCCCCAGTAGGATAAGGAAAACGGAGGATAAATTAAGGGCAAAACCATTATGGTATTACCCCTTCAATGGTTTGAAAAGTGGAGAATGGGACTTCTTCACAGCTGCAACCCTCAGATAACTGAAATGATTCTAACTCTAAAATATTTCTTAACATTTATTTTATCATGCTTGTTGGATGCAGGAGGTAAGGGTGGAGCTATGTTTCATAGCAAATACGTGGAAGTCAGAGGACAACCTTGCAGCTTGTTCTCTTCTTCCACCATGGAGGCTCTGAGGATCAAACTCAGATTGTCAATCTTGGAAACATTACTTGTATGCACAGAGCCATCTTGTTAGCCCTCTATTAACTAATTAATTCTTATTATTGAAATCAGAAGTTCATTCCCCATCAGCCTCACTTTGGACATGGTGTCTATGGTTAACTATGGAAGAAATTTACGTCTGTAATCAAGAAGGAAGCAGCTGAGATGGAAGTGCCCAGAATTTGAGGCAGCTTTGATAACATGATGAGTTCTTGGCCAGTCTAGGTTTTCCATGAGATTGTGCCTCAAACAAAACAAAAACAAGCTAACAAACAAAAAGAACAGTAACTTGAAAAGAAATTTTGTTTCTTTGATGAGGCTATGTACTCCATAGGTGTACCATGAGGAAGACATATATTGATGGACTTCTTCCAGGTCTCAGTGTTCTCATATGTAGGATGAAGAGATAACTGCCCTTCCTTCCTGGAGCATTTAGTAATATTTTGAGCAGCATAAAGTACATTGTAGGTTTAGGCAGATAAGACCCTGTTCCCCATAGTGGAGAGCTTTGCCAAATTACCAAGGAGCTTCTGGTACTGGAGCCTTTTGTGTTTCCAGAAAGCCATGATGCTCTCATCTGTTCATCTGTGCAATAGAGCAAGGGTATAGTTAAACTACCCTCTCCACTATGGGGAACAGGGTCTATGTGTTTTAGAGGTCCATAGCTATGTCCCTACTAAGTGAACTCTGTAATCAGTAATGAAGCAATGAATGAAGGAAGGAATGAATGCCTTTAAGATTTTTTAGTTCTCTGTAAAATGAGGCTGATGGTCTTGCCTGCTTTGTTTGGTTATTGTGGAGAATTTCTATAAAGTCACAGGTACTTGAGCTACATCATATTATGGCCCTCTTTTATTTGGTACCACACCTGACTTATGAGACATTAGACAGATTATGTTGAAGTCAGTTCTGAGACATCTTGTGTTCTTTTTCTTGCCCATTCTGGGCAGTAAAAAAACCTCACATTGGCACAGGACTCTGCTTTAACTGTCCCCAGGAGGCTCTCAACAAATCTCAAATAAGTGGTGGCCCTTTTATAAAGGAGTGGCTAAATTACTGACATTTAATTAATTAATTATTTTATTTATTTATTTATTTATTTATTTATTTTGGTTTTTCGAGACAGGGTTTCTCTGTATAGCCCTGGCTATCCTGGAACTCACTTTGTAGACCAGGCTGGCCTCGAACTCAGAAATCCGCCTGCCTCTGCCTCCCAAGTGCAACATTTAATTTATTGAGAGATGTTTTCTGTGAGGCAGTCCTATGTCATTGTCAGAATGAAGCATCCAGTAACTTCCCTTTTGCCAGAAGTTACATTCTCTAAAAGGAATTTATTATATCCAGTTCTTGAAAAAGCTGGTACCTGGTTGTGGTTCTTTGTTGGAGGTGATGATGGTGCTGCTATAGTGTTGAAGCATTTGACTACTGGGAATTATTGTTAGAGTATAAATATGAAACCGGGCTGCATGCCTGTAGCTCTCAAACTGTACAGACACTTGATTCAGTTGCAGAGACACTTGCATTGGCTTCTATTTTAAAAGAATGGCTAGAGCACAGGAAACAATGTACCTCAGTACCTGGGAAGTTGAGGCAAAAAAAGTTTGAAGTCAGTCTGGTCTACATAGCAACTACCAAGCCAGCCAGGGCTACAGAGGAAGCTTCTAACTCAGAAAACAAGTTAAGAACAAAGGAACTATGCCAACATCCATAACTGACTGCCCACTTACTTCACTGACAGCCTGGAAAGCATCTCATGAAGCATTTCTTTCTCATGGAAAATGGGGCCAGCAGGTGTCTTTAGTGTGAGGTTAGTAGTTACAGAATTTATGGCTAGTTTGTCCGTGTTCTGAATTTATATGTATGGTTATTTTTATGCACTTAATGTCTGTGTACCATGTGTATACCTCATGCCCTGAAGGCCAGAAGAGGGTGTCAGATCCCCTAGAACTGGAATTACAGATGGTTATGAGCCATTATGTAAGTTCTCGGAACTGAACTCAGGTCCTCTGCAAGAGTAGCTGATGCCCTTAACCACTGAGCCACCTTTCTAGCCCAAATTATTGATTTCTGTTTGGCCTTTTCCTTAAAAAAACCTCCAGTAGCTTTATCTTGGTTTATTAGAAGACCTGAAAGTGAATTTGGAATAAGGCTTAGGGAAACCTGTGTGAACTCTGAGCGGGTTGTATACATAGGCTTTCAGGAGTCAGACTTTCAGGATCTGCTTCAGAACCACACAGCTCTCAGTCCTTCCTGAGACATGTTTGTGGGGGTTGGGGTAGTGTCACAACACATATGTGGAGGTCAGAGAACAACTCCTGGAGTTAGTTTTCTGGTCCTAGAGGTAGAACTCAGGTCATCAGCCTTTTTGAGGATCATCCTCACCTGCTGAGCCTTCTCACCATCGCTAACCCAGCAACTTAAGGATTAAATTCAGGCCTTCATTGGAATATTCCTAGAGAGAAAGTTTCTGCAGTTCATTTCTGGGATACCCAAAATAATGATCGTTGAAAACTACATTATGTACTTTTATATTCATTTTTGCTACTTAGTAGTGCTGGTTTGATTTCATTATTGTTATTTGTTTTTTGAGACAGGGTTTCTCTATGTAGCCCTGGCTATCCTGGTACTGGCTTTGTAGACCAGGGTGTCCTTGAATTCAGAGAGGCATATACCATCACACCTAGTAGCTGTTGTTATTTCTTTATTCTCATCTCTCATCCTCATTATTGTCCAAACAGGAAAGTAGAAACAGCTATAGATTATGTGGTCATAAAAGTATTAAACACCAAAGCTTTACTATAGAGTATTAGAAAGGAGGAAAGGAATGTTACTAAAAGCCAATAAACTGTGCACAAGTGAAGGAGCCTGCTTTCATGGTCACAGTCAGCTTTGCTGCTGCTGGGGCCTGTGTTGAGCACTTGCCTACATTCCTCCGCATTGTCTCACTGTCCTTGCTGCTGGAGACAGACCAGCTACATAGTCCTTTCTTACCATCAGTTTCCATCAGCCATTGGCAGAACCTAATTGGAACCAAGTGGGAGAGGAATATGGGAAATGTAATTTGTAGGCTTCTACCATTTTCAATTATAGTAGCAGGTGTGGCATACTAAAAGCTGTGGGTTAGTGGTTCTCAACCTGTGGGTTGTGACCCCTTTGGCAAACCTCAAAAATATTTACATTATGATTCATAACAGTAGCAAAATTACAGTTAGTTACAAAGTAGCAACGAAAATAATTTTATGGTTGGGGGTTACCACAACATGAAGAGCTGTATTAAAGGGTCTCTGCATTTAGGAAGGTTGAGAATCACTGCTGTAGGTGCTTAGGGTGATGAATATTGTGTGGTGGGGATGGGCAAGGGAAGCATTCCTTCATGCTGAGTACATTGCAACTGTGGAACAGAGGTGCAGTGACTTTCAAGGAGTCAGTGGGTATGGAAGCAGAACTTCACAGCAGTGCAGGAAGCAGCTTAGTGGTCTGTAAAGGATAGTTGGAAAAAGGTTGGGAGGAACACTTGGCACTGGCCAGTAGGCTAGTTGTTCTGGACATCTATGCCGTGACTTGGGCAGACCAGGAGGGAGCATCACAGTAGGATGAGCTTTACTAGGGCTTGGTAATGGAGCTGAAGAAAATTACCAACTACAGTTTTTAACTGATAAGCTTACGGGATGCGGCAAGTGATTAGCATGCATAAATAATAAATAAATGATGAAATCTTATTTCCTATTTTCTATACAAGCTGAATTTTTTTTAATTGTAAAACAAACAAAAAACAGCTGGGCCTTTAATCCTAGCACCCAAGAGGCAGTCTGCTCTACAGCATGTCCCAAGGTCCCAAGACAGCCAGGACTGATGGAAGAGATTCTATTTCCAAGAGCAAAACCAAACAAACCACAAAGGTAGCACACACCTTTAATCCCAGCACTCAAGGAGGCAGGGGCAGGCAGGCAGTGTGAGTTTGAGGCCAGCCTAGTCTACAGGGCCAGCTCCAAGACAGTCAGGCTACACAGAAAAACCCTGTTTCAAACAAAACAAAACAAAACAAAGAAGGACAGTCTTGTGTAGCCCAGGTTGCAGCTTAACTTTCTATCCTTCCGCCTCCATCTCCCAAGTACTGGACATACTGGTTTTGCTTTGGTCTTTTGAGCTAGGGTTAAACCCAGAGCCTTACACATGCTAGGCATGTATTCTTTCAAGCCATGTTCTTGCCCATTTTGTTTTGTTTTGTTTATTTATTTTTTAGATATAAACTCACTCCATTTAGCAGATATTTATTGAGCCAGGTACTGTGTGCCATGCTGGGGTTAAATGGGAGCTAGATGACGCTCCTGGAGTTAAGTGAATAATTCTTGATATTAGGACCTCTATAGTTGCTCTGTCTTCGCTAGAGTGTTCACCTGGCAGCCTCCTACAGTATGACTGACACATTCTCATTCTCTCTCTCTCTCTCTCTCTCTCTCTCTCTCTCTCTCCACTCGATAACTTCACTCTTCACTCTCAGCATTTACACTGAGACCTGTTCTCACTATTTTTCCCCTCAGGTTTTGTGTGCATTTGTGTACTTGTGTGTATGTCACAGCATACCTGTGGAGGCCAGAGAAAATTTTGTAGATGTACGTTCTCTACATTCTCCATGGTGTGGACCCTGGGGAAGAACTCAGGTCATTTGGCCTGGTAGCAAGGATTCTTAATCGATGAGTTCTTTTGCCCTATGACCATCTTTTCTAACATTGTACTATTCTCTCACTTGCTGAAGCTCTTACCCTGTTTGGTACAACTAATCTGAATTATGACTATTTTGTATTGTCTATTTCTCTTTGCTAAACTCTAAGCTTCCTGAGTGCAAACATTCTAAGCTTATTGCTGGTGTTAGTGCCTAATACCTTGTTGGCACTATTGGGTGTGCTTTATGGTAATTTATGGAGTGGTTGGGTGGATGAATGAAGGAAGATAAGTAAAAGAGTGCATCTTGAGAACCAAAGGGAAGGAAGGCCACAGTAGCTGAAGTCTAATAAGGAGTAGGTGGATGTGAGACCACATAGGGCCATGCTAAGAATTTGGGATTTGGGTTTAAGTATAAGAACAGAAGAAAGCTGTGAGCAAGGAATTGACAAGTTGAGATCTGTTCTTTTAAAAGTAACCTGTTGTTTTGGGGAGTTTGATTTATAGAGAGCAAGAGCACAGAGGCATGGGAGGGAACATGTGAGGTTACAGGACTCGGGTCAACTCCCACACAGCAAATGTACTGTCTCTCCTAGATGTTGACGATGAAGTGTCCATGCTTGGGAAGGGACTGATGGTTATCAGGCTGATTATAATGGTTTGCACTTAGGTTTTTATTAGGTCAGCCCGAGATCTCTAAATACCACTGTCCACGGATCTTGCTGACAGGGGAGACCTGGCAAGGTAGCTTGGGTGTGAAATGCCATTTAACTGGTTTTTATCTGTGTGCGCTTTTCTTCCCCACAGCAGGGTTTGATGACCCAGCTAGCAAAAGTCCAGGCCTTGTTGGCTACTTGCCAAGTACTCTTCCATGAAATGTTACCTTGCTCAGAATTCTCTGTTGCTCACTCACAGTGAATGGGTTTTTTGTTTTTGTTTTTTGGTGTGTTTGTTTGTTTGTCTTAAGACAGGGTTTCTTTATGTGGTTCTGGCTATCCTGGAACTCACTTTGTAGACCAGGCTGGCCTAAGAGATCCTTTTGCCTCTGCCTCCTAAATCCTGGGATTATAGGTGTGTGCCACCAGCACGTGGCCCCTGAATGGCTTCAAAGTCCATTTTTGCATTGTTTGTTTGTTTAAGACAAAGTCTGGCTATTGCAGACAGACTGGACTCAGCGTCCACCTGCCTCTTCCTTCTGAGTGCTGGCAATAAAGGTTTATACAACCACATTCAGCATGATTCTGCCCTTTTTTTTTTTTTTGAAGCTTTTTCTAATGTCTTTGACTTTTCAAGTTTAGTAGCCTGTGATAAGGATATTTTGCCTCCTGATATGTTAGTTGGCAAAGTAATAGAGGCAGACCTTTATGAAGGTCACTTTGAAAGAGTACTAGTTGGGCACTTAACATTCTTGACATTCTTACAGAGCGACACAGGTTTATAGATGTTTTATGAAGTTCTAAAAACCAAATGGCCTTTAATTAGAAGCTAACAGATATAAAGCTTTGGCTGAAGACAGCAGTAGGGTGTGCACCTGTAGAGAGACTGAAGATGCTGTATAAAGGGGTATAGTGCAAGAAGGCCAGCTGCTTTCCATTGTCTGTTCCCTGTAGATCTACTAGTGTGAATGGGGACTTACAACTCTTGAGCCTAGTTGACTTTTGTGTGGGCCTGACATAGCTTTTGGCTCTTATAATTCAACTGAATTGAGTTCTCTGTTAATAAGAAAAATAAGAGTTGAGTTGCTCAAGTGTTTTGAACTCATAATCTTGGTGGAGTGTGTTTTGTTTGGATCCATTTTTGAAATGATCCACTACGTGTGCGCTGGGGTTTGGATGACAGGAGATTAGATGTCATCCTGTGTTGCTCTCTTCTTTAATCCCTGCCATGTCCCACTAACACCCCTACTAATGCACAGCACACTGGAGGTACAGGTGTGCAAGATCACACCTGGCTAGGTTTGTTTTAGAGGTAGGGGTTGCTTGTTTGTTTGATTATTTGGTTTTGAGACAGGGTTTTCTGTGTAGTCCTGGCTTTCCTGGCACTCCCTCTGAAGACCAGGCTAGCCTTGAGAGTGCCTCTGCCTTCTGAGTGCTGGGATTAAGGGAATGTAATACCACAGCCTGGCTTACACCTGAGTGTTTATGTGGGTGCTGGGGATCTGAATCGGTGGGTACTAAGTGTTCTTACCCACTGAGCCATCTCCCCAGCCTGAAATGGTTGCTTGTTATGTTTTAAATATAGCTGGAGCGTCTGTAAGCCTACAGATTGACAAACTATTAGCAAATAACCCATCCCTTCAACAAGTAGACAGACACATAGTCATCGTGTTCTCTTTATTGTATGTGATTCTTCTCTGGCAGAAAAGTGTCCTCTGTTTAGCTGAATGTAATCTATTCTATCCTTCATAAAGGCTGCAAAAAGGGTTAATGTGTCTGATGTGGCATCTTGGTATGTACAAGTTGTATTCCATACCTTGTTAGTGAGGGATAACAGCAGGAAGGTTTGTCAGGTTATGGGTGGCATTTTAAGAGCCAGGCAGGTACTTGCATCGAAGCTTTCCCAAGAGGAAATAGAAATAGATGGATTCAGACAATGGCAGAGTTCAGGTCTGAGAAGGCAGATACAAGCTATGGGCCCCAAATCTTCCTTGAATGGCATGGACTACAGGAAATCACTTAGCCATGCTACTTGTTTTCTCATAAATTTAACATCGTAACTGCAGTGGTTGGCTTTGCTCTTCAGGGTCCTCAGTCACAGGGCAAGGCATACATACATAAGTCAAAAGGGAAACTCTGGATTTGTTGACAATGGCAGTACAGTCTCTTTCGTGCAGCTCAGAAAGGTATGCGTGTTCTTGGCAATTTGGATCAGGAGAGGAGGTATTCTGACAGCCAAATGCATGAGGTCAATGTGATTTTCTCCTGCAGGTAGGTCAGCTGTTGTTTCGGAAGAGTGGGCTGGTCCTGTTTTCCTTCTTAGTCTGAGGGCTGCAGCAGTGATAAGATGTGACTCACTGGTCTTCAAAAAAATTACAAGCCAAGCACTTTCTAAGGAATGATGGCTGATAAGGAGGAACTAGTTACTATTCTGGTCTGTTATCTAAAGGGAATCAGGAAGCTAGCATTATATAGAAAAGTCTGTTTACTATATTCCTCATAGGAACACAACTGTTTTCTTATGTTTGGGCTTTCCAGTAAGACATATTTTACATTTTAAAGTTGCTCTTGAAGTGTTGAAGGGTGAACAGGTGCTGTATGAAACAAACAGGCAGGCTCATTAAATCTGCCTGTGGTAAAGATAAGAGTTTGTTGCTATAAATTAGTGGTGCTGGCTATCTATCCTTGAACTCAGGATCCTGCTATCTGCCTTAGCCTCCCTCAGCTTCAGCTAGTGTGCACTGCCATGCCTTCCCTGAACTATGTCTTCCCCCTCACTTCCCCTTCACTTCCCAGTCATACTGCTTCTAGGATTTTGGTTAACCTCTCCCATGCTGGCTGGGCCCAGGATGGCCCCTGGTCTGAAGTGACTTCTGGGACTGCCTCTGCTGGTCAACTTGCGGGCCTTACTGGCCGCCGGCCCTCTCTGCCATGTGGGGGTTTTCAGTGATAGGCTGCAGGCTGTGTTCTTCAGCAGTCCTCTTTAGTTAATCTTGAGAAGAATCTTAGGAATCTTTTCAGATCAACCCAATTTCTTCAGATTTTGCTTATTTTTCTGCCCTTTACCCTCAGCCCACTCCCTTGACAGAGAGCTACAGGGTCATTGATTTAAGTATGGGAAGGAAATTACGGCCTTGAGCACAGGCAGAAAGAATCTGGCTCCCAGCACTTCCTGTGAGCCACCACTAAATTACATAGCTGAGGCCTGACAAGGCTTTTCAAAGGAGCGTCCCACACCGCCACCGTGTCAGTGATTCCATCGAAGGCAGTTGTTTGTGCACAACACTTGTTAAAAGCAGGTTGGACTTGGTCTTTACATGGAAAGCAGATTCCCATGAGGGTGAGAGAGCAGGATGGATGTAGGGAGGGAGCAGGAAGATGCCCTTCTTCACTCCAGATCTACCCTGCTGTGTTTGTGCAAGCACACTCAGAAGCCTTGGCTCCTTGGAGAGTGAAGGCTGGCACCCGTGTGTACCAGGGCCCTGGCTAAACTGATAGATACTTCTTCCTTTGTCTCAGTTTCACTTGTCTGGATAGACTTCCAGGAGAAGGAAGAGGAGAAAGAATTTGAAGGAATAATGGCAACTTGCTTGACTCCCACCTTTAGTCAGAGTCTTGGGATTTAGACTGCTAGATGTCTGAATATTTAGTGTTTTCTTTCAAAAAGCAAAATCATAGAACCATAAGAGCCTGTGTGCATGCATTTTTGAGGCAGGGTCTCCAGGAGTCTAGACTGGCCTCTGGGGTTATATGCTTGAGCTTTTTTTCATCCTGGAATCTACCGTATGCCGCTATGTCCAGACAGTTTGTTTGGGGGTTGAATCCAGGGTTTAGTGTGTATTAGCCAAGCACTCTGCCAACTGGACTACATCCCCAACCCTCCTTCTCATCCACTCATCTATATAATCCAGGCCTCCCAAATGCTAAGTGTTACCACACACAGTGTACCACAGTGCCTGGATTTTGCTTTGAAGACCAGGTTGGCCTGGAACTCACATAGTTCTCTACCTGTCTCATCTCCAGAGTGCTAGGATTAAAGGTATGCACTACCACAACTGACAACATTTTTTTTTTTTATTTTGGTTTTTCGAGACAGGGTTTCTCTGTATAGCCCTGGCTGTCCTGGAACTCACTTTGTAGACCAGGCTGGCCTCAAACTCAGAAATCCGCCTGCCTCTGCCTCCCGAGTGCTGGGATTAAAGGCGTGCGCCCCTATGCCCGGCAGCATTTTTTTTAAATGTGGAATCCCAGCATATAAAAGCAGACTATGCTAGACTGTTCTCTTGAGGTGTGTCACCTCTTGAGCCTGAAGAACTTCCAGTTACATCCTTGGCTCCCCAAATCATGGCTTCTGCACTCACAGCAATGAAGACTAGTGTTACCTGTTTGCCATGACCCTAGCAAGGATCTGGAGGACAAGGGTCAAGAATATGGTAAAGTGGCCTTATTAGAGTCCCAAATATACTTGCTAGGTGTATGAACTTCATTTGCATGTCTCCTAGAAAATTATATAAAAGTGTATAAAGCTTACACAGTCTGAAAGTATGCCTCTGTGTCCTGGCTCAGAAAGAACCCAAAATTGGCTTTTTACATTGTGAAAGATGATATTTAAGTAGTAGTGTCCTGTCCTGATATATCCCATCCATCTGTCTATCCATCCCTACCGCAGAGTGTGTGGTGCATGTGATGCACATGCCTTGATGCATGTGTGGCAGAGTTGGTTGTTTCCATAATGTGAGTTCTAGGAATGGAATTCAGATTGCCAGACCTAGGCCTAGCAGTAGGTGTCAATCTAGCTGGCCTGGTGTTTTTCTGGTTTTGCCAATAATAAAACAACTTTTTCTCAGACAGTCCAGTTTATTTGGGGCTGAGATTGCAGCTCAGATTATAGAATGTGTGTCTAGCATGCACAAGGCAATGATGTTGAGTCCCAGCATCAATAAAAGCACAATGGAATATACTTGTAAACCCCAGAACTCAGAAGGATCAGCAGTTTCATCCTCAGTCTCCAGTTGGCCACCATGGTATGAGACCTTGTCTTTTTTAATTTTTTTTTNTCGGTCCAAGGATTCATTTATTATTATACATAAGTACACCATAGCTGACTTCAGATGCACCAGAGGAGGGTGTCTGGTCTCATTACGGGTGGTTGTAAGCCACCATGTGGTTGCTGGGATTTGAACTCATCACCTTCGGAAGAGCAGTCTGGTGCTCTTACCCGCTGAGCCATCTCACCAGCCCGAGACCTTGTCTTAAACAAGGAAAAACACAAAAATTTTAGCTTTTTAAAAATACAATCTTCTGCAGAAGAACAAAGAGCCAAAGCCCTACCTTAGCAGATTTTGAGATAAGATTAGGCCTAAGGTGCAGTTTGTGCAAATTCCTGTTGTTTGTTCCTCTCTTTTACCACAGTTGTGTGGAGTTTGTTTTGTTTAATTCATGATGCTGTTTTTAATTTCATTTTAAACAAGACAGGCATATACAAAATTCTGGGGACCAGAAAATGGCCAAGATTAATATGAGTATTGGTTTTGCCTGTGTAAACTTAAATTAGTTCATAAGTTCAACTGTTCCCTATTAAAGTTTGCTGGGTGTAGAAGTTAACTTTGTTCTAGCCTGTGTTATTGTCCTTACCCCTTCACTTCAGGTATATTAGATGAAGTAAAAGCCACTTACCCACCCCCAAAGGTTATGCATTTGGTGTAAGTTACATTACTTGCACAATAGCCCATTTTAGGACTGGCAAATTATGGAATAATACAAATGAATAGTGAGGAATAATTAGAAATAATGGGCTGAAATCTTAGTTGTCAGGTTGAAATAATATCGGGGGAATAGTAAAGTTTATTACTAGGTTTAAAATGAAGCTAACAAGAGAAAATAAAATGAAGCTAACATGTTCTTTCCAGTTAATAGCAATACATATGTCTTCTGCACTGTGCACAATCTTCTTGCATATTCAGAAACATGAAGAATATTCATTGTGTTTTTTGTCAGACAGGGTCTCGTTCCTGGACTCAGGTTATTCTTGAACTTGAGATCATTTTGCTTCAACTCCCAAGTAAAGAATCTTTTTCCAAAAAGAAATTGTCCTGCCAAGAAATTTAAAAACCAGCAAACAAAACCTTACTATATCTTTAAGTGTTTAAAAGCAAATAGTGAGGGCTAAAAAGATGGCTAAAAAGTTGCTTGACACCAAGCTTGATGACCTGACTTCAGTTCGTGAGGTTCGAATGGTAGAAGGAGATGTCTAACTACCACAAATTACTTTCTCAACAACACATATACATCATGGTATATATGCCACTCCTCCCAAGAAAAATGTAATAAAAAGTAATTTTATAGGTTTTATTTTCTGTTTCACACTCTGGATAAGATTGATCTTAATGTGAGGATAAAGCTCACTTGTTTAGTTTGTTTTCAAGTTGGTAAGGATGCCCAAGTGCACTGGGCCAATGGCTAGATAAGCTATGTGATGCCTGGCTTATTGAAATGCTTTCAAGTTGGAATTTGCTTAAGTTTTATGTTACCTTTCAAGTGTAGTGCTTATACAATATATCCTAAATACTGGTCTTTGTTTTCCTTACAACATGTCTGAGGAATATGGGAATCAACAAACTCTTTTGGTCCTTGCACATGTGTCCACATAGGCCTCTAACACTGGGCGGTGCCTTGTGCCATTCATCCAGCCCTGCTTCCTTAGGAGCAGTATCCTCCCAAGTGAGTAGAGCTGATCATGCTATAGCTTCTGGGACTGTTACAAGATGCTGTCCAAGCATTACTAGAACCAGCAGTTCCCTAGAGTCAGTCCTAGGGAGAAGAGTGCCTCTTGTTCCTAAGGACTCCTCTCCACCTTACTCAGGTAGCCCCACCCTGTGTAGACAGTTAGGAGTCCCAGAAATGACTCATCTAGATGTCATGGATTCTCTATTATGTCCTTCAGCACAAACAGCTTCCGGCAGTGTTCCCTATCAAGCTTGTACCTGGGACTGCTGCTTGGACAGCATGCTTAATTCCAGTTTTACATGTCCACTTAATCCTGCCAGAAAGTGGACTCTACACTTTTAACAGGTGTGTGTTTGGGGGTGTGTGACACAGACTTGCCTAGTGAGATACACGCTGTATATCCCATAATACAGTCAGGTGAAAGATGCAGGACTAATGTAGCTTAGTGCCTACCTAGCATGCCCTTTGTTCCTTCTCCAGGACTAGATCCGAGAGAGATACTGCTTGCAGCCTGTCAACCCTTTTACAGTCTTAGGTTTTCTCAGTCCTTCCTTGGAATTTAACTGATGTATCTTGGTACTACCATAAAGCATCCTGGGAATTTTTCTTCAACAGCTTTTTATTAATTTATTTATGGGGGGGGGGCTGTCTCACTGTATATCTCTTATTGGCTCTCAAAATGTGTAGACCAGGCTGGCCTCACAGAAACTTGCTGCCTCCTGGATCCTGGGATTAGAACTGTATCTCCATTTTTTTTTATACATCCAGCAGAGCAGCTTTCAGGCAATGTAAACATGTCCTTGAATAAGTCTGCTAACTTTACAAACTTGAGTGACTGAGCACAGTAAGCACATCTGAATCCATATCTTGGGAGAGACTGTTGCGGGGCACCCAGGAGTCAAACTTCTTACTTCCTACTCCAGCTTTTCCTTCCCAGTCCACATTTCTGTGAACCAGCATCCTAGGAAATCAATCAGTCTCTCTCTCTCTCTCTCTCTCTCTCTCTCTCTCTCTCTCTCTCTCTCTTCTGTATATGAGTGTTTTGCCCTACATGTATGTGTGTACACACACACACACACACACACACACACACACACCATAAGCATGACTGGTACACACAGAGGTTGTCAGAAGAGGTTATCAGATTCATTAGAACTGGAGTTAGGGATTATTGTTAGCCACCACATGGGTGCTAGGAACCAGAGGACTCAGGTCCTCTGTAAAAGCAATAAGTACTCTTAGTCACTAAGAACCCCCCCCCCCCAATTTTTTTTAAGCAGAGCAAACAGCTTTATTAGGGAAAAGTGGGGGAAAATAAACTTCTGACAGGGAAAGGGGTACTGGGGGAAGAATACTCTTTTTCTGTGTTTGAGACAGGATGTTATGTATCTGGGCTGGCCTCAATATGTAGGCCAAGATGACCTTGAACTCTTGACCTGTCTGTGTCCACTGTGCAAGAGCTGCCATGTGCCTCCATGTCCAACTCAGCAGATCCCTATTATGACACCAATTCTGAGAATACAGGAATAAGGGCTGGAGAAATGGCTCAGAGGTTAAGAGAATACAGGAACAAATATAAAATTTTTTTTCTCATTATACCCTGACACCTCAATTCTAACATCAGAAATGTAGAAGATCTTCCCCACCTCTCTATCCCACCCCCTTATTCCACCCCCACCCAACCCCCCATCAAGCAAACAGCAGACACTAGTGGGTCCCTCAGACTCAATGCAACCCTAATACTATGTCCCTGAGGTTCATTTCACCTCTCAGGTTTAGGGCTCAGTCCATCAAGATTCTTGTAAGTTCACTGTTCTATTTTACTGTACTCTTGACTGTACACCAGTCCACCCACAAGCCTCTTTCTTAGTTAATTTGCTAGTGTGGTCCACAAAGCTCAGGGAAGCACTGTTGATGTTACAAAGCATACAGATGAGGTGTGGAGAGGGCAGGGTGAATTGGAAGGTATGCAGAGTGGCCATACACCTGCCATTCTTGAGCTTTGATGTTGTCAGCTGTATGAAGCTAGCTGAGCCCTCTTTGGTTTTATGGGGCTTCAGTACGTAGGCACAATTAATTAGATCATTGGCTGTGTTCAGCTCTGTAGAGGCTGGAGCTTCAGGACTCACTCTAATACTGCCCTGTTTTTTTCTCTGTGAGTTGCCTCCCTTCTGAAAGCCATCAGCATACAAAAGAACGTTTACTACTGTGAAGATTCCAAAGATTTTAGAAGTAAGCCAGAAGACAGGAATAAAATCAAATACATATTTTATAACATAGTAGACAGGTACAGAGAGATACAATGAACCAGCTTCTGATTTTGTCTTTGTTTATTATTGTTTTATACTTTGATCAGTTAGGCTGGCTAGAATTCTGAAGCTGCCTGGTTTCAGCTGCTGAGGATAAAGTTTAAGGAAGTGCTTTTGCTGAAACAGCCCCCTTCATTGATCATGGGAATCTGATTCTATCCTCTGAATAATTTGGCTTTAAAATGTTGCTTTAGGACCTGTTTGTAGAGTTTGGCTGGCCTCAAAGCTTGAGAATTGTGTTAAGGGTGGAAAATTGTCTTTACTGAGTGTGGGGTGTCTGGGATGGCAAGAGTGTTATCATAATCTTGTCACCAGCCCTGGAACTCAGGGTCCCTTTCACAGGATTCAGGAAAACAAATGGAGAGGGGCTGTTGGCAAATATTGTGAACAGTGTCAAGATCTTTGGTAGACGATCTTTAAAAACTAACTTTTTTAGGCCAGAGTATTTTCAAACAGACATCTGACTTTCCAGTTCTTGATTGAAAGCCTTGCCATTCCTGGTGCTTTGCTGGTTGGGCTTTCTGGAGTCTGCAGAGGGAATAGCATGGCTTTGAGTGTTCATGCACAATGGCCAAAACCAGCCTGTTTGATGATGGTTTCCAGACCAGACTTAGTTTAGTCTTCCTTCAAACCCAGAGGATCCATTTCAAAGATTCTCTGAATCAGCAGCCCAGTATAGATTCCCTAGCTGTGAGAACCTTTCCTTCCCACAGAAGGGAGGAGTCAGATCTGTAGCCTGTATGAGAGGCAGCAGCCAGCAGGGCTCTCTGCTGCCTGCCAGCCAGACTCTTTTCTTCTTTTGTAAACCCATGGTTTCCACACAACACAATCAGATACTATTATTTCAGTGTGTATTGGGTTGAAAGGTAGAATTATAGTAGCCTTGGTCAAGTAGGATTTTTTTTATATGAGATGATTAATTCATTAGAATATGGTAATTTTTTGTGTAAAGAGTTTAGGTGGCAATATTACCAAGAGAAACATGAGACTGATGGTAAGGCTCAGTTGGTTTTTTGCCTAGTAAAAAAAATGAGCCCTTGATTAGCACTCAGTCCATTGGCTGAGGTGACATATGCTTATAATACCAGTAATTCTGGATTGTTTCAAGATCGTTCTTAGCTACATTGCCACTTTGAAGCCAGTTTGAAAACCTGTCTCAAAAAGTAAAATAACATCAAGAGAAGATGTCATTTATTTTATTTTTTTTTCTTTTTTTCAAAACTTATTTTACATGTATGAGTGTTTTACATGCATGTATGTTTGTGCACCATGTGTGTTTTGTGCCTGGTACCTGCGGAGGTCAAAAGAGAGGAGGGAATCCCCTAAAACCAGGCTTAGAAATAGATGGTTGTGAGCTGCCGTGTGGGTGCTGGAAACTGAACCCAAGTCCCTCTGTAAGATCATTAAGTGCTCTTAACTGCTGAGCTCCAGTCACTGCATTCCCTTATTCAGTACATTGACTTTGCGTGGTAGCTAAGTGTTAGATTTAGCTAGATAGCTCATTTTTCAGTTCTGAAGAGTAGAGTGACATAACAGTTGTTTCTGGGACTCTGCAGAAAAGGGGGAAGTTGGTGTAACAGGGACCACCCAGTGGTGACCTTTCTTTCGTACAGTCCTGGGGGCTGTTGGCATGTTGATTTTTTTGATAAGTCATTTAGTAAGACACTCATGGTAAACAAGCGAATAGAATTAAAGGTATTACTTAAAATGCCCTTATAATTCTGATTCCCAGAAACAAGGTGTCCTCCGTATCTCTTTCAGGTTCAAAAGATTATCACATCTATTTAGTATACTTGCCTGCTTTGTCTTTAAGTCAGTAGGTTTTCATGTGTGGATGACAACCTTAGACTGTACTTCTGTCTTTTCATCTCTAGTTTCTCCTATTCCAAATGAAAAGCAAAAACTACAAATCTTACCTTACTGCCTATTACTATGAAAATGAAAGCATTGGGCTTTAAAAAAGGTTTTCTTGAGTTAAAGTTCAGTAGAGCAGAGAATAAGTGTTCTGTTTTCTTTTCAACAACTTTTTAAAAATTTATTTTATTTGTCAATTTCCATACATTCTATATTATATTTTGATCATTTTCCCCCATTGCCCGCTTTCATTTCTTTCCAACTCCTTTTGAAACCCCTTCTCCTTTCCTATTTTTTGTTTACTTAGGGTTGTTTGCATGAGCATAGGTGGGATATTATTTACTGGAACATGCCCTACACTACTGAAGAAAATGATTCTCTATATCCCACCAACCAATAACTGTAAATAGTTCTTCAGAGAAGGGAGGGTGGTATCTGCCCCTTCTGACTGAGTTTTTGTTTTTAATTTTATATTTTACCTGCATGTAGTACCACTGTGTGTGTGCGCGCGCGCAAGCGAGAGTGTGTGTGTGTGTGTGTGTGTGTGTGTGTGTGTGTGCACGCGCGCGCGCGCGAGTGTGCGTGTGCAAGCCTGGTTTCCTTGGAGGCCAGAAGAAAGCATCAGATCCACTGAAAGAGTTACAGACCATTTTGAGTTTTCTGTGAGTTCTAGAAATAGAACCCAGGTCCTCTAGAAGAACAGTAGATGCTCTTAATCACAGCCATTTCTCCTGCCCCAAGGTTTTGGGGATGTTATTTGTTTGAGACAGTGTCTTCTGTAACCCTGCTTCCTGAACTTGCTTTGTAGCCCAGCCTGGGTCTTAACTACCAACAGTCTTCTTGACTCTACATTCTGGGGCTGGAGTTACTGACTGTCACTGAGGGCTGTTGTTGTTTTAATGGTGTTGCAGTTTGAACCCATGGCCTTTCATGCTAGGCAAATACTCTACCCCTGAGGTGTAGTCCCCTTTTTTTTTTTTTAATTTTTTTGTATTTTTAAAAAATTTTTAATTATTTTTAAATTTTAATTTAAAGTTGCCCAAGCAAGCCTTGAACTTGTATTTCTGCTTAGTCTCCTGAGTACTGGGATTATAGATGTGCTCTGTGACACCTGGTTGTGTTCCCTGCTTGCCTTTTTTTTTTTTTAAATTTCCTTCTGTGCCACCTACATATATGTTTTTCTTCTGCCAGCTTCCCTGCAGCAGAATAACAGGCATTTTACTGGCTGATCATGATTGACACCTCTGAAACACACTGAGAAACTGAGGTTGAAACTGAGGTGCCTTTCCATTGTGCTACTTACATGTGTTTTCATTCTTTTCCTAACTGGGATGAAGGAATAACAGTAGCACGTGCTGTGTTGTGCTTTTCAAGAGTAACGACACATGAAATGATTTCTTCTTAGCTGTGGTTGGTGGCATTTGGAGGTTGATACATATTCTCATATTTGGACACTAATTTTGATTATGGATAGAGGTTAGAATTCTGTGTCTTGTGGGTTAGAGCTCAGAAACATGTGGTACTATGGATGGTGTGTGCTTGGGGTGGGGGAGGGGGGAAGTATTTGTCAGGGAATATACCTCCAGTTACAGCCCCTTGGCAGCAGTAGTCAATATACTTTGGGGTCACAGTGGCATTTTTGGTGTCTTGGGAATGGTGCAGCTTCCTATTGTGGGTGATGAGTAAAAGTACCCTTGTAGAAAAGATGCTCTAGTTTAGAGTCAGTGCTACACATACTAGAGACATTCTAGACCTTCTGTGACAAGGCCTGCAGAGCACACAGGTGCTTGTGCTTGCTTGATTTTTACAACAGCACACTTGTGATAAAGAGTTGAAAATAGGCCTGAAGGGTCCTCCTCTCCAAGGTAATTGACTTGACTCCTCAAAAGATGTTAAGCTTTTAGGCTTTGTATTTTGTTGGTTTTCCTAGTATCAGTAGTTCTATAGAATTCAGTGATACAGGAGTTACTACTGGTTTTGCCCTGGTTTTAAAATACATCTTTATCTATTTATTTATTTTTTATTGTTTGAAATGGGTTATGTGGCTAACCAGGCAGTCTACTGCCTCAGCCTCTTGGGGGCTGAGGTTACAAGAATGAGCCATGGTAGCAGTTTGGCTTAGTTTTATTTATTCTTAGATTTAGTTTGTCCATATGAAAGTGCACTCACTATATGAATGCTAGGGAGTTACTGGTGGCTGTGAGCCATTATGTGGATGCTGAGAATTGAACTCGGGTCCTCTGCAAGAGTAGAATCATTGAGTCACCTCTCTAGCCCCTGGGTTAATTTTAAAGACGTGTCTTTCCTCTGTTGTCACTCTCCACTTTTGAAAGGACTAGTGCTAGAAAACACTGGGATGGATATTTGATTTTGTCCCTTAGTTGCCCATTAAGGATTTGTTTCTTACCAGATGTAAGTTTGGGGATACTGGACATCATGAAGTCTTGGACACACCTTCCTTGTTCTCTGTGCTCTCTTTATGGTCTTGTGATCATTAAGTTTAATGGCTCAGCTAAAATTTTTTTTTTAGCCAACCTCTTTGAAAAGCTGAACGTGTATGTGGCCAGGCACTTAAAGTTATTTCCTCTAAACTAAGTGTTTGAGACATCTTTAGATTTATAACCAGCTTTGTTTACTGTGTAATTCAGTCCAATTGAGGAACTAGTAAAACTGCACTATCCAGACATCAAAGCTGAGAGAGTGCAGTTACACTAAGGAACTTATTAGGTTTCTAACAAGTAGAAGTTAGCAGGTGTTCAAAAATTAACTATTTCCATGCCAGCTGATTTTCAAGTTTTGGTAACATTTTTGGCTATGGATGTAATTTGGAGTTTAAATTATCAGTTGCATTTAGACATAGTGGCATTATACCAGTCAGAAGGCTGAGCATGAGTTGTAGTTCAAGGCCAGCCTGGGTTGTATAGTGAGGCCCTATCTCAAAATAGCAGCAAAACTACATACATATTAGTGGCTGTCCTCTTCAAGGTTGGCTGTTCTTTTTATTTCAGCTTTCTGCAGCTAAGAACATTCTGCCATTTGGAAATTATGACTAAGCAAGGATTGAACAGATGATGGTGCTTTTTTACTTCAAATTTGATGCAGTCTTTTGTTGTTTAATTTTCCTCTTGAGATTCCTGGGAAGGAATGTGTTATTAGACTCACTGTACAGAGAGCCGAGTCATAGATTGCCAGTTGCATACTGCACTCACTTCAAGTAGGGGACTCTGTTGCTAAGTGTGTTTCAACATAGGTAGGTGTGAGACTGTCCCTTGGGATGAGCATCCTAGTCTTTTGGGGCTTCACCAGCAGTCCTTCCCCAGCTCTGTCATCGATTAAAATAAACTGCGATACAGATCCCTGTGCCAAGCTTGCTGATTTTTGTATAGCTCTTTCCTGTCCTGTGTTGGAGGGGAGTTAAATACATTTGAGATATTTACAAGCAGCTCTTCATTTTGTTTTTGTGGCAGCTATTTAGAGAAGTGGGGGCAAAGGTTTTCTCTTAGGTGCCCTGCTTGTTCCTGCTCACTTCTGTAGCCTGACTTGAAGTTTGTCATGTATAGGCTGTTCACACACAATCCTTGAGGATTCTCTTTTGAAATAATTTTTAATATTACACCTTAGATTTCTTTAGAAGTTTTGTTTTTTAAAATTGTCATCAAAAATGTTTAGAAGTGACCCATGACCTGTGAGGGTGTCATCTCAATAGATAGCAGTGCTCTCTCTTTTGTCTCTTAGAATAAAATGTGGTGTTACTGAGTCCAGTGGCTCACGCCTGTACGAGGCTAGGACAGGAGGAACGTAGAGTTCAAGGCTTGCCTGTGAGACCCTGTGTCAAAATAAAAGGCAGAGGCAGGAGAATTATAGCAAGTTAGAACAATAAAGGGGAAGAGGAAGAGAAGAGAGCCAGGGACATGGCTTATCAAAGCGCTTGCTTCAAATCCACCAGTGAAGGGGCTGGGGGAGGGATGGTTCAACCGTAGATCATTTGCTCAGTGTGTCCAAAGTCTTTGGTCCCACCCCTAGCACTACACAAAAGTAAAACAACAACAACAAAAATGATGTTTAGAGCAGTGGCTCTCACCCTTTCTAATGCTGTGACTCTTCACTACAGCTCCTCATGTTGTGCTGACCCTCAATCATAACATTATTGTTGCTGCTACTTCATAAGGGGTAATGTTGGTGCTGCTGTGAATGGTAAAGTAAATATCTGTGTTTTCCAATGGACTTAGGCAACAACTGCTGTGAAAGGGTTGATTAACCTCTAAAGGGAGTCACAACCCACAGGTTGAAAACTTCTGGTCTAGAGAGATAGCTCAACAGTTAAAAGCACTTGTTGCTCTTACAGAGAACCTAAGTTTCCCCCCAGTACCCATATGGTGCCTCACAACCATCCAACACCCTGGGAAATCCAACACCTTCTTCTGATTTCCACGGGCATCAGGCATGCACAGGGTGCACATACATTTATACAGACAAAACATACACATAAAATAAATAATTTAAAGGGTTTAAATAAAAGATCTGTTTTCTTGACATTTCTGTGAAGCACACAAAACATGTAGTTTATAGAAGTGCCAGCTTCCTAACAGGTGCAAATGAGATTCACAAGAAGATTGGTCTGCTTGCTATTTTAGATAGTCTCAGGAGACTGCTTGGCTATAGTCTGGGCAGTCACACAGTTACACTTGAGTGTGCAAGTAAATATCAGTACCACAGTATAGTGGATGGATTCCAGAGGCCCATGTGTGCAGAAGTAGCCAAGGGTGGTTTATTTTACCTACTTCAATTGAAAGGATGCTAAACACTTTGACACCATGATAGCAGTTTGTTACTGGCTGAAATTGTTAAAGCTTTTTGGTTTCAACAAAAACTTTTTTTTTTTTTTTAAAGATTTATTTTATTATATGTAAGTACACGGTAGCTGTCTTCAGACACTCCAGAAGAGGGCGCCAGATCTCGTTACAGATGGTTGTGAGCCACCATGTGGATGCTGGGATTTGAACTTATCACCTTTGGAAGAGCAGTCGGGTGCTCTTACCTGCTGAGCCATCTCACCAGCCCTCAACAAAAACTTTTTAACAATTTGGATTCCTTTACAGCTCTATTTTTGCCTCCTTGGATCCTGACCATGGAAAGACTCAGCATTAGCCAGGCAGTGGTGTGCATGCCTTTAATCCCAGCACTTGAGAGGCAAAGGCAGGCAGAGCCCTGTGAGTTTGAGGCCAACCTGGTTTACAGACTGAGTTCCAAGGCAGCCAGGGCTACACAGAGAAACCTTGTCCAGAAAACCAAAAAGGAAGAGAGGAAAGAAAAAAAAAAAAAACTAAAGAAAGACTCTGCATTTATTTTTAAGTTGCTCAGCCCAGTCTCTTGCTGGTTCCTCAACTAGCCTGTCCTTTTTCTTTTTTCTTTTTTCCCCTGCTGAGGGAGCAGTCTTTGATGAGTCCCTTTGTCTAAAATGTTCAACAGGAATCACCTGTGATGTAGCTGCCTAAGTCTAGAGAGCTGGCTTTCAAGCTTTGTAGCCACCCCAGTACTGATTTCTCTAGAAGTATTACAGATGGAGGGAGGGCACAGCAGCCAACTTGAAAAACTACAAGCCAGCTCTCATCAGAGGGACTCTGAGAATTTGTCATTGGTAACAGTAAAAACAACACACAAGAATATCATATACACTGTCTTAGTCTTCTTATTGCTGTGATGAAACACCATGACCAAAAGCAAATTGGGGACTGTTCCACATAATAGTCTGTCATCAAAAGCAGTGAGGGCAGGAACTCAAGCAGGCCAGGAATCTGGAAGCAGGAGCTGATGTACAGGCTGCGGAGGGGTGACGCTTACTGGCTTGCTGATCATAATTTGCTTAGCTAGCTTTCTTTTAGAACTCAGGACCACTAACCCATGGATGGTACTATCCACAGTAGGCTGGGCCCTCTTAAATCAATCACTAATTAAGAAAATTGTTTACAGCAGGATCTTATGGATGTATTTTCTCAATTAAAGTTCGATCTTTTCAGATAACTCTAGCTTGTATCAAGATGACATAAAACTAGCTAGCACACATACTTAATCCAGATTTACCTTTTAACGTTTTATTCCTCTGTAATGATTTGTTTTGAAAGGTTCTCATGTGGCCCGTGTTGGCCTGAGACTGGCTTTGGCTATAGCCAGATCTGTCCACATCTCTCAAGTGTCTACATTTGATTACAGGCAAGCATTACCACTTCCAGGTTGTATGGGGTGAGGATCAAGACCAGGGTTTCATTCATACTAGGTAAGCATTGTACTGACTGAGCCATAGCCCTAGTCCCTTGTTGGCATTCTTACTCTCTCTAAAACAGATTTTTTTCCTGAACATTTACATTCATTTTGTCTCTTTCCCCGCCTCCCCAAAATACTTTAGTATGGCTTCTCTAAAAGTAGGGATACTTTATCTCAGTACATAGCCATCCATTTTATATACACTAGTATTATTTTTTCTGATTTTTTTTTTTTACTTAAGTGTTCTATCACTGAGCTTCAGCCTCTCACCTACATTGATTTTACTGTGTAATACAAAGTTACAGTCTTAGCCATTTTTAGTAAATATTTCATAAGTGTTCAATCTATTCATAATATGTAGCCATTACCATGGCCCATTCCTGTGACTTCATCCCACATGTGAATGAAGGGTCCCCATTCACTGCGTCCTTCATCTATTGCAACCAGCATCATTACACTTCTGATTCTTATAGCTCTTAAGATAGAAACAGTATATTAAGTCTACCATTAAATCTTTTTCAGATGTAAGTGTGTATATTGTGTGTGTGGACATATAGATGTGTGTGTGTGTGTGTGTGTGTGTGTGTGTGTGTGTGAGTGAGTGCATGCTATGGTGTGCCTGTGCAGTCGGGATCAGCTTGATGGGGTTATATCTTCTTGACAGTTGTGGTTGCCAGTGCTCACCTCTGCACCACCACTGGGTGGTGGGGGTCTTTTGCCTTAGTTTTTCATCTTTGATCCATTCAGAGTTATTGTTTGTTTGTTTGATTGTTTGTTTGGGTTTTTTTTTTAAGACAGAGTTGTAATGTGTAGTCTTGGAAACTCTAGAACTTGCTATGTGGACCAAGTTGGCCTTGAATTCACAGAAATTTCCCCAGTGCTGAGATTAAAAGCATGCCCCACCACTCAGTGTCTTGCAAATGCTATACATACATTGTTACATCTGAGTCATAGCCCTTGTCTAAGGTTAGCTTCTGTATGTGGTGTAGATAAAGACCTACCTCTGTCCTTTCCTGTGTGAAGATCTATCTTTCCCAGCACCACATGGTAAAAAAGTCTGTCCTTTTCCCAATGAATGATCTCAACATCCTTGTCAAAAGTCATTTAGCCGGCCAGGCATGGTGGCAGAGGCAGGCGCTCTGTAAGTCTGAGACAGCCTGTTTTTTTAAAAAGTCACTCAGTGATATATGTGATGTTTTAGCTGTGAGCTTTCAATTTCTTTTCCATTGGTCTATCTTCATGTCACTACAGGACTGTTCTGATTGTTCTTTGTAGTAAATTCGAAAGCAAGATTATGAGTCTTCCAGGTTCATTCTTTCCTTCTTCCTTTCTCTTCTATCCTCCCCATTCCCTCTCTGTAGTCAAGGCTACTCTTGACCTGCTGTTTCTTCTGCCTCAGTCTCCTAAGTGCTTCCATACCACATTGATGTAGATTTTGATTACCATAAAGGTGTTACCTGCTTTCTCCATTGTAATTACTGTTAAGAGCTTTCTCCTGGTAATCAATAATCAGTCTTAGGAGGCACTTGACTTAGCTGTCAGCATCCTGCCCATCAAGATTTCCCCTATATTTAACTATCTGTTGTGACTCATATCTGATCCAGTAATTAGACTTTAGTTCATAATTTTTTTTGCAGTGGAGTATAATTCATTACCATACAATAACTTTGCTTCTCAGATTATCCTAGACTTTACTCATAGAAGACTTTACTTCAAGATGACACCATAAAAGATGACACTATTGTCTTTGTGAAAATGTCCTACCACCATCAT
This sequence comes from Mus minutoides, assembly GCA_902729485.2. NCBI lineage: Eukaryota > Metazoa > Chordata > Mammalia > Rodentia > Muridae > Mus > Mus minutoides. Next base: position 848,834 of record LR753341.1, read on the forward strand.
AATATTTGTTTGTTTGTTTGTTTATTACATTTCTGGCTCAGCAAGGCATGATGGCACACACTTGGGAGACACAGGCAGAGGTAGATCTCTGAGTCTGTGGCCAGCCTGGTCTACAGATCAGTTCCAAGATAGCCAGAGCTACACAGAGAAATCCTACCTCAAAAAACAAAGCAAAAAAGATATTTCTTGCCCACCTTGAATCCATCCTACCTTAGAGTTAGCCGAGTGGTTTACACTCTCCTTATTTATATCCACCTGTCCTGGTCTGGACTATACCTGTTTGGAAACACATTGATATTAGCCTTTTTACTATTATCACTTTGTGTTATGTATGTGCAAACATCCTCCTCCTGTATAGGCGTGCACATGCCACAGCATATGTGTGGAAGTTAGAGGACAACTTTGAAAAATTGGTTCTATCCTTTCTACATGGGATCCAGAAATTAAGCTTGGGTTGTCAGGCTTACACAACAAATACCATTACCCCCAGAGCCATTTCTACAACTTTGATGTCAGCCTTAATCACTCACCTAGCACAAGGCCTGACACACTAGATTCACTAAATATTTCTTGGGTTAAAAAATACTTTTATTGAAATTCAGTGGTTAAAATAATTTGGATGCTGATGGTTTTTCTTTTTCCCCTCCATCTAGGCAGACATGTTGACTATTTGGCGATGAGAAGTATGAAGAACTGACATCATACTGGTTTAGAACACTATGGGACCTGACATTTGTGCTGCTTGGGCAGCCAGTGTCCATTGGTACTGCTAAGAAGCCCTCACTCTACTGCAGAACACTAATCTGATCTTGGAAGTGGCTGATTGTGGCAGGATGTTTCGAAGATGATGATGGCAAGAAAGCAAGATGTCCGCATCCCCACCTACAACATCAGTGTGGTGGGATTGTCAGGCACTGAGAAGGAGAAAGGCCAGTGTGGCATTGGGAAGTCTTGTCTGTGTAACCGCTTTGTGCGCCCAAGTGCTGATGAGTTTCACCTGGACCACACTTCTGTTCTCAGCACCAGTGACTTTGGTGGGCGGGTGGTCAATAATGACCACTTTCTGTACTGGGGAGAAGTTAGCCGCTCCCTGGAGGATTGTGTGGAATGTAAGATGCACATTGTGGAGCAGACTGAGTTTATTGACGATCAGACTTTTCAACCTCATCGAAGCACGGCACTGCAGCCCTATATCAAGAGAGCCGCAGCCACCAAGCTTGCTTCAGCTGAAAAACTCATGTATTTTTGCACTGACCAGCTGGGGCTGGAGCAAGACTTTGAGCAGAAACAGATGCCAGATGGGAAACTGCTGGTTGACGGTTTCCTTCTGGGCATTGATGTTAGCAGGGGCATGAACAGGAACTTTGATGATCAACTCAAGTTTGTTTCCAATCTCTACAATCAGCTTGCAAAAACAAAAAAGCCCATAGTGGTAGTCCTGACTAAGTGTGATGAGGGCGTTGAGCGGTACATTAGAGATGCACATACTTTTGCCTTAAGCAAAAAGAACCTCCAGGTTGTAGAAACCTCTGCAAGGTCCAATGTGAATGTGGACTTGGCTTTCAGCACCTTAGTGCAACTCATTGATAAGAGTCGAGGAAAGACAAAAATCATCCCTTACTTTGAAGCTCTCAAGCAGCAGAGTCAGCAGATAGCTACAGCAAAGGACAAGTATGAGTGGTTAGTGAGCCGCATTGTGAAAAATCACAATGAGAACTGGCTGAGCGTCAGCCGAAAGATGCAGGCCTCCCCTGAGTACCAGGACTATGTCTACCTGGAAGGAACACAGAAGGCCAAGAAGCTCTTCCTGCAGCACATTCACCGCCTCAAGCATGAGCATATTGAGCGTCGGAGAAAGCTGTACTTGGCAGCTCTGCCATTGGCTTTTGAAGCCCTCATACCTAATCTAGATGAAGTGGACCACCTGAGCTGCATTAAAGCAAAAAAGCTGTTAGAGACCAAGCCAGAGTTCTTAAAGTGGTTTGTTGTACTTGAAGAAACACCATGGGATGCCACCAGCCACATTGACAACATGGAAAATGAGCGGATTCCCTTTGACTTGATGGATACTGTCCCTGCTGAGCAGTTGTATGAGACCCACTTGGAGAAGCTGAGGAACGAGAGGAAGAGAGCTGAGATGCGAAGGGCTTTCAAAGAAAACCTGGAGACCTCTCCTTTCATAACTCCCGGGAAACCTTGGGAAGAAGCTCGTAGTTTTATTATGAATGAAGACTTCTACCAGTGGCTGGAAGAATCTGTGTACATGGAAATCTATGGCAAGCACCAAAAGCAGATTATAGACCGAGCAAAGGAAGAGTTCCAAGAGTTGCTTTTGGAGTATTCAGAATTGTTTTATGAGCTGGAGCTGGATGCTAAACCCAGCAAGGAAAAGATGGGTGTCATCCAGGATGTTTTGGGTGAAGAGCAGCGATTTAAAGCATTACAGAAGCTCCAAGCAGAGCGTGATGCCCTCATTCTGAAGCACATTCATTTTGTGTACCATCCGACAAAGGAGACATGCCCAAGCTGTCCAGCTTGTGTAGATGCTAAGATTGAACACTTGATCAGTTCTCGCTTTATCAGACCATCTGATAGGAATCATAAGAACTCTTTGTCTGACCTCAATATTGATAGGATCAATTTGGTTATCTTAGGCAAAGATGGCCTTGCCCGAGAGTTGGCCAATGAAATTCGAGCTCTTTGTACAAATGATGACAAGTATGTAATAGATGGTAAAATGTATGAGCTTTCTCTGAGGCCAATAGAGGGGAATGTCCGGCTTCCTGTGAACTCTTTCCAGACACCAACCTTCCAACCCCATGGCTGTCTCTGCCTTTACAATTCAAAGGAGTCACTGTCCTATGTGGTGGAGAGTATAGAGAAGAGCAGAGAGTCTACACTAGGCAGGCGGGATAATCATTTAGTCCACCTTCCCTTGACCTTAATTTTAGTTAACAAGAGAGGGGACACAAGTGGAGAGACTCTGCACAGCTTGATACAGCAAGGTCAGCAGATTGCCAGCAAACTTCAGTGTGTCTTTCTTGATCCTGCTTCTGCTGGCATTGGCTATGGACGCAACATTAATGAGAAGCAGATCAGTCAAGTTCTGAAAGGACTCCTGGACTCCAAGCGCAACTTAAACCTGGTTAGCTCCACTGCTAGTATCAAAGATTTGGCTGATGTGGACCTTCGAATTGTCATGTGTCTGATGTGTGGTGATCCCTTTAGTGCAGATGACATTCTCTCTCCTGTCCTGCAGTCCCAAACTTGTAAATCTTCCCACTGTGGGAGCAGCAACTCTGTTTTACTTGAACTTCCAATTGGACTACACAAGAAGCGCATTGAGCTGTCTGTTCTTTCATACCATTCCTCATTTAGCATCCGAAAGAGCCGGTTGGTTCATGGGTACATTGTTTTTTATTCAGCCAAACGTAAGGCCTCCTTGGCAATGTTACGTGCCTTTCTTTGTGAAGTGCAGGATATTATCCCCATCCAGCTTGTTGCACTCACTGATGGCGCTATAGATGTCCTAGACAATGACTTAAGTCGAGAGCAGCTAACAGAGGGAGAGGAAATTGCACAAGAAATTGATGGGAGATTCACAAGCATCCCTTGTAGCCAGCCCCAGCATAAACTTGAGCTCTTTCATCCCTTTTTTAAAGATGTGGTGGAGAAAAAGAACATAATTGAGGCCACACACATGTATGATAATGTAGCTGAGGCCTGCAGCACCACTGAGGAAGTGTTCAACTCCCCCAGAGCTGGGTCACCCCTCTGCAACTCAAACTTACAGGACTCAGAAGAAGATGTGGAGCCTCCATCATACCACCTGTTTCGGGAAGATGCAACATTGCCCTCCCTGTCCAAAGATCATTCCAAGTTCTCTATGGAACTGGAGGGAAATGACGGGCTATCTTTCATAATGAGCAATTTTGAGAGTAAACTGAACAACAAAGTACCTCCACCAGTCAAACCAAAGCCTCCTGTGCATTTTGATATCACAAAAGATCTTTCTTACTTAGACCAAGGCCATCGGGAGGGACAGAGGAAGTCTATGTCTTCTAGCCCCTGGATGCCTCAGGATGGGTTTGATCCTTCTGACTATGCAGAGCCCATGGATGCTGTGGTCAAGCCAAGGAATGAGGAAGAAAACATATACTCGGTGCCCCATGACAGCACCCAGGGCAAGATCATTACCATTCGGAACATCAACAAAGCCCAGTCCAATGGCAGTGGTAATGGTTCTGACAGTGAGATGGACACAAGTTCTCTAGAGCGAGGCCGCAAGGTATCTGCAGTGAGTAAGCCTGTGCTGTATAGGACAAGATGCACTCGCCTGGGGCGGTTTGCTAGTTACCGCACTAGTTTCAGTGTTGGGAGTGATGATGAGCTGGGACCCATCCGAAAGAAAGAGGAGGACCAGGCATCCCAAGGTTATAAAGGGGACAATGCTGTCATTCCATATGAAACAGATGAGGACCCCAGGAGGAGGAATATCCTTCGAAGTCTAAGGAGGAACACCAAGGTAAGACCTGACTTAGGATGAGTGTGGAGGGGTTTGTACAGCATCTGTGTGAGATTTGATTGAGGATGAAAACTATTCAAGGACAACTTGGTTTTTGAAAAAAATATTGGATGTGAGATCGCATGACCACGAGAGTACATTCATTCTTTGGCCTGGTGTTAAGAGTCAGCCTGTGTATTAGATATCCATTACTGGTAGCTCTCATGGGATTGCCTTCACCTAGAGCAGTAATTACCCAAAAGAGCAGGTGGTGTAGAGCCCTTCAGTGTCCTGACAAGTGGCCAAGCCAATGATATTATGGTTTCTTTTTACTCCCTTAAAGATTACCGATTTGCACCTTTTGTCCTGAACATCCATCTTCTATCTGTATGACTCTCACATGTTCCTTCTTCCCTATGCTGATCACAAAGGATGCAGCAGTTTACATTAGTGAGAAATAAATGGTTCTCTGCACACACAAGTCTGTGAAAGTGCTGAAATGGCAAAAAGTCTCAGCATGAGTGTATCCATATTTGAAAAGTACAACTTTTACATGTTCCTCACTACATCCTTCTGCAGTCATTGCTTCAATCAATGAATCTTTAAACTTAAGGGACCACAGGTGTGTGGTAGGGACCGACAAGGGAAGGAAGAAGTTGCTAGTAGTAGTTTACATGTCAGGCCTGTTCCTTATGTAGCAGCAGATGAAGTGTCTTCTTACTGAAGACTATAGCTTGGTGTTTGCTGTTTGCGAGTCAGAGAGCTGAAGGCAGTGCCCTGTCCTCTTAAAGGGCTTTGAGACAAAGTATCATCCAACTTCCCCTGCTGTTTGTATGGGGAGGCAAGACCTACAGAGTCAGAGGGTGACCTCTGAGACTCTTGACACAGATACACTAACCTGTGACCATCATTAAACAAACCCTCCTCCCTGCCAGGAAACAGCAGACATCAACTACACCAGTGTGCAGCTTTACAAAGGCCTTGAAGGCCTTATGTGCAGTTGCCACAAATGAATGCTATATGAAACACCATATCAAAATATCGTGTAATTTGGAATCCTGAGAGAGATCATAGAAGCCATTGTGGTAGCCTATGGCTCCGGGAGATTCAGGAGTATGACACCATTGTGACCCTGGACATGCACAGTGCTCTCAGTCACTACTGACCAGGGCTTCCATGGCCTACTTGTCTGTGCAGTGTCAGGAAGGGCAGAGCAGTGTTATATGGGTCCTGGGCCCTTATCTCTGGTTACTTTATTCTTCTCATTTAGTTATTCCACAGCTTACATGTCTACTCAGGGTCCATGCTGCCTCTTGGAATTTGTTCTTCTAGACTTGGAGGGAAGACTCAGTAAAAGTAGTTCTTGTTTAGGAATCTAACCAACCTTCCTGTGTCGTCCCCCCGAGCGTTTTAAATGAGGCTTTCTTCCTCCTCCACTCCTGGGGGGGGGGGGGAACTATTGCTGGAATAGTTTATGCAAATGCTGACAATCTTCTGATTTGTGGAGGTGTTTGGCACACCTGGGAATTAGGAAGGTGGCATAATAGCACACTGAATTACAAGTCTCTTTCTGACTTATGGCAATATTTTTAATACTGCAAATGATGCTTTGAAAACACATTCTCAGACTGGGGATGTAGCTCAATTGGTAGAGAATATACCAAGCCTTTGAGAAGCACTGGGTTCCAGTTCCAGCACTACCTAAAACCAAGTGTGGTGGTGCACATCTGTAATTCCCACATTTAAGAGGTAGAGACAAGAGGATCCTACCAGCCCTAAGGCCAGCCTGGAACCTTTTTTCCCACCCCTCACCATTCCCCCACCTCCCAAAAAAATCAAATAGTTTTTTTTTAAATTGTCAAGCAAGCCCTGATTTCTAAATCTCACAGGTGAAAGCTTAACTCCATAGAAACAGCTAGTCTCAGCATCTTGATCTGTGTACCTGCTAGAGACCAGACATGTCCCCAGCTGCTGGATCAGCAGGCTTGAAGTACCAGCTTCCGGCCTGTCTTGAGTTATCCAGGCCACACCTCTACAAATCAGATTGAAATAATTCCTCTGGCCCAAGAACCATGACATGCCAGCAGTCATCTTAGGAGTATCTTTACAGAAGTGTGGGTGGAAGCTGGTAATTGTGTTTCCCTGACGTGGAGAGTGGTGCTTTGGAGCAAGCATGGCTGTTTTTCATTCCTGTGGAGAGGATGAAAGCCTTGGCCACAGAGCAGGCCTCCTGTTAGGATTGCTGCCATTGAGAATACAGACTGGCACTTATTTTACTGGAAGAGCAAGATACCATTGGGGCAGAGAGTACAATCTACCCCCCCCCCCATGAGGGATTTATCTTTAATTTTTATTGGCATCAAGTGAGGGGAAAACACTCTGGATTTCGCTGGTCATAGAAAGCAACTCAGACCCTCCTGTAGGCCAGATTGCTGGGGAAATGCCTCCCAACCCCTTCTAGACCAAGCCATAGTACTCAGATAGGGCAGCTAGATGTACATGGTTGCTATGAATGGATCATCTGTCTGTCCAGTTAAAGCCTTGTGGACAGAGCTCATGTTGGGATAGCTCAGGTAGAGTCGGGGCCACTATTAGCCGCTGAGGCCAAGAATGAAGTCCTAGGGTCAAATCCCAGCTCCCTGCTTTCTTATTTGGACCTTGAGCACATAATGTCCCTCCTTTGGCTCTTTTTGGAGGTCTGACTATTGTGGGCCAGAAGTTTGGGTGGTTGTCACCATGAAACTAGACCTGGAGGGATGAGGCTGAAGCAGTGCATAAGGTGACATGCCCCAGCAGCAGCAGGTGGAACATGGCACTGCACCAAGGGAGAAGTCTGCTGCGGTCCTCCTAACCACACCACTTCCTCTTTGGTACAAGGTTTAACCCGCAGTGATTCAGCTACTTGTTCTGTGCTTACCCTGACAACCACCTTAATGAACAGAAGCTCTGCTCTGGGTACCAATGTGATGGGGAGAAAGGAAAAAGGGGAAAAAAAAAACTCCTCAGTACTCTTGCTAATTTGCTAGATTAGTACCTTACTAAAGAACTATAGTCAGAGAGAGAGAGAGACGCTTTCATCTCTTCTAATGAAAGTGCAGACTGTAAAGCCAATGCTCCTTCTTGGGTCTTTTTCCCAACGGAACCATTCAGCAGCCCACCCTCAGTGGGAGCCTTCCGCACTCAACTGAATGAAATTGAAACTCCAAGATTGCACTTGGGCGGCTGTGAATAGAGCTTTGTCTAAAGCTGCTGCTGCTCATGTCCCTGTCTCCCAAGGCTGTGCGTTTGCAAAGATGAGATTGGGACCAGCAGCTCTTATTTTAAAGCCAAAAAGCAGGCTGTATAGCCTTGCTCCACAATTGTACCCTTGGGGCTCATTCAGTTTGCTGAAATTTGGTGTGTTTGACTGCGACTTAAAGACTAGACATTATTGGCTATTTACCCTTCTGTCAGAAATGTTCTTACTCCTGTGTTTAATAAAAAGACAAAACAGTGATAAAGAAAATCTTTCACTTACTGTGGCTGCCACATGACAAGACAACCTATTGAAAAGTGAACTGTTTGAATCACACATTGTTTGGTCTATAAGGCACCAAGTAACCAGTTTGACAGTTTGTGTCCCCCCAGTGAATTGGCTTATTTCATTGGATTTAGTGAATTGGCTGGTTGTTGTGGCTTTGTGCGGACACAGCTCTCGTTTTGTGAGGCCTAGAACGGAGTTAAAGTTTCTAGTGTGAATGAAAACCAGCTGGGGAGTTGAACTGCCCACATCCCTGAGAGGGATATTGGTTTTGACAGACAAGTGGAATGTGATAAGAGCTCTTTGTAACTTGCTCAGAAAACCTCAGTGTGTTCTTCTCTGAGCTGAGTCCTCCTGAGTGAGCTGTAAGATCAGATACCTGCATTTCTATGATCCCAGCTAACAGACAGGAGGATCAGGAGCTCAGGGTCACCTTTGGGACATAGTGAGTTTGAGGCTAATATGGGATACATGAAACTGCTTTTTTTAAACAGGACTAACATGACTTTGCTGACTTCTAAAATAAGATTTGTTGGGGCTGGAGAGATGGTTCAGTGGATAAGAGGCACATGTAGCAAAATGTTCATGCACATAAAACAAAAAGAAAGCTGGGCGTGGTGGCACATGCCTTTGATCCCAGCACTTGGGAGGCAGATGCAGGAGGATTTCTAAGTTCGAGGCCAGCCTGGTCTACATAGTGAGTTCCAGGACAGCCAGGGCTAAACAGAGAAACCCTGTCTCGAAAAACCAAAAGAAACCCCAAAAAACAAAAAGAAATCTTTAAAAAATTTTTTAAAAAGATTAGTCTACTAAAGAAGGTACTTTGGTTTCCATGTACAAGCAGCTTCGCCCTTTAGGAAGCCAGCATTCAGTTGCAAGGGCATCATCAGGCACTTGTCTCCAGCCTAGTGTTACGGTGTCCAAATATGCTAGTTAGTGTTTCTCTGTGATAGCTTCTGAACTAGAACTTTTATGTATTTTAAGTGTTACCAGACAGGGAGGTACTAGATATGGAGGAGTTCTTTAACAAAGTTTACACTCAACTGAGACATTTAGGAAACTTTCCTAAGGAACTGGTAATTTAAAAAAAAAAAAAAAAAAAAAAAACTAACATGGATGCAGCACCAGGCAGGCAGGCAGTTAAAAATGGAGGATTCGTGGGGATACAGTGTGGAATTCAGAGACCAGAATTTTTTCATATGGGTACAGTCTGTAGTGTGGCTGCCACAGAAACAGAAAAAGAATGCCAAATTATGGAAAGCATACTGATAGGTGTATATTTTTACCTATGCAATTTTTTAAAACCCCATCCTCTATTTTATAGGTGAGTATATTTTGAAGAACATTTTGAGGGTGTGGTCTGTTGTGGGGAAGGCATGGGAACAGATGTGATCTCAGTGGAGAAAGAAGTGCTTACTTCATCACAGCTGGCTGGATCAGGAAGCAGAGCTCATTTATATCTTAGAGATGAAGTGACTACATCTCAGAGAGATTAAACACTACCCTAGCAGGGGGATGGTGGTACTTGTCTGTAATTCCAGCTGTTGGGAGGTGAAGGTAGAACCATGAGTTCAAGGATAGCCTTGACACCACAGTGACTTGGAGGCCAGTCTGGCTACATGAGACACTGTCTCAAAAATAACAAGTAAACACCTTACCTTGCCCAGTTTACCACTGTGCAAAGAATGGGTGAGTTTTTGAGGCCAGTCTTCTAGCTGCCATTTCTATTTGCAAGAAAGTTGCTAATACTCACTGTTCATGTGCACATGTTTAGATCAAGGAGGCCATTCATTTTATTCATTCAAACAGAGTCTAGGTTGGTAAGTCCATTTCTTTATGCTGTTCCTCCTAAAAACATGGTGCTGCTGTTTCTGTCTTCAAAGGCTAGTCAAGTAGGGCCAAAATAGGCATGGAGGGACTGAATTAGCCATTGGAAGTTTAGAAGTTGTTTTAAACTCACGCCAGAGGATTTTCAATTTATTTTATAGTGTTTTTTGAGGCAGTCTTTATGTAGCCCAGGCTGGCCTCAAACTCAGTGATCCTGTCTGAAACTCCTGCATGCTAGGATTATGTGTACCATCAGGCCTGGTTTCTCTGTTTATTTTAAGCCTAAAGAACTTCTGTAGTGTGTTTTTTGCTGTTAAAGATAGACAATCTTTTTAACTATCTGCTTTAGTTTGCACACACCTGTTCCTTAAATAAAATAGGGAGCCTAGATCTTTATTTCAAAGGACAAAGAATTGCTGTGATGCTTCCCTAAGCTGTCTCTCCACCTCCACCTGGTTATATCAAAATACCTCTGCAGGATCTAGGTGAGGTCAGCTGCAGTCAAGAATCAGCCCTCCTCCCAAAGGCCAGGCCCATAACTCTGGCAAAGTCTGAGTCTGTGCATGAGATTTCTGGCAGAGCATTACATAGCTGTACCTGGATCCAGCAGCCTCTTCTACCTTGCCCACAGCTGCACTGTCCAAGAAATCAGTCTCAAGAAGCCAGGATGCAGGTTTGCCAGGCTTGCCAGACTCTATCACTGCAATGGGTTGACACAATCGCCTTCCTGTTTTGCCCTAAATCAAGGTGCTCTAAGCTGATGAGTTTCAGGAGCATGAGTAACTTAATTGAAAGGGCCCCTTTGAAGCTCTGTTGAAAACATGAGAGAATGATTGTTAACTAGAAAATCACAGTGTTGGTGATGAATGCAAGATGGGGTGGAGGAAGCTTGAGTGATGCCTTCTTTTGTTTTTTGAGACAAGCTTTCACTATACTGTCCAAGCTGGCTTGGGCAATCCTCCTGCCTCTGTCTCCCAAGTGCTAGGATTGCAGGTGTGAGCTAATACACTTTAAGCTTGTTTTTAAGGAAACCAAGAGGTCTGGAACAGTGGAGCCATTATTCATTCCATCAGCATCTATCTAAAGGATAGGTGGAGGTGACTTAAGCTAGGCCTGTCTTCACCTGTGGCATTGACATTTCATCCTGGAGGAAGAAGTGTGGGCTTTGGCTGCAGTTGCTCACAGCCTTTTACAGGATCTCTGATCTCTGCTGTGAAAGATCTTTTGCTTTGCGGGATGACTTTGAGGTTTCAACACCTAGCTAGCTTCCTAGGGAATTGCTTTTGCATTGCTTGATCCACTCCAAGCATAGATGTTTGGGTCATTCTAGGGGCTTGGCCTCTCCTAGCCTTTTCCAGTTAGGCCTGCTAAGTGAGTACCCCAAAAGAAGATGGATGTTGAGAACACCTTCTGTGAGAGTGCTCCCTCTGATTCTCTAAAGAGGGACATGTGCCTGACTGGAGACATGAGACATCTGGCAAGCCACTTGGGAGAATGAAATTTCTAACTAAAATGTACACAGTAACCCTTCAGATGTCAGAAGTGTTGGTAATATCAGAAGCCAGCCCAGCTCTTGGCATAACATTCCACATACCAACTTCCCAATGAGGAAGGTTTAAAGTAGTTGTTCAAGAATTCCTTTCTAATTTTGTGATGCTCTGGAGAACCTTCAGTTATCTAAAGGATGTTTTTGACATTCTGTAATCCAGAGTTTAAATCTTAAGAGAGTGCACATGAAGAGGTGGAGTGGATTTCATGTCATTCAGCAAGGGGGTTTGATACTGTCTAAATGCTATCTTCTTTGCCACATTCATAAATTGAAGGGTTAAACTAGATCTTGGACTCTTTGAGATGAAAGAGATAAGAAGCAGTCTAAATTATATTTTATGCTGGTCTCATCTCTGCAGCACAACTAACTAATACAAAATAAGCCTGCTCCTTAGTAGCAGTAGGTGGCCCTGTAACTGTTTTGAGCATAACTGTTTATGGGCTCTTCTCTTTTCAGCTTGAAATCGCCTGAGCATAGGTGCCCATGACTATAATCCCAGTACAGAGGAGACAGAGGCAAGAGGATTCAGGACCTTAAGACCAGCCTGGTCTATACTATTTTTTAAAGAAGTAGAAGAAGAAGAAGAAGAAGTAGTAGTAGTAGTAGTAGTAGAAGAAGAGGAGGAGATACTATTTTTTACAATAGCAGTAGTAGTAGTAGTAGTTGTTGTTGTTGTTGTTATAGTAATAGTAATATCTGGGGCTGGAAAGATGACCCAGAGGTCAAGAACACTTAATGCTCTATCAGAAGATTAAAGTTCAGATCCCAGCACTCCTTGTAACTGATGCCTGTAACTTTGGCTCCAAGGGATCTAACACCACTGCCATCCCTTTTTGGCATCAGTGGACATGCATGCGCAGACACGGTGTTGGTTAGTTTTGGGTTTTTTGTTTTTATCAACATGATATAAGCTAGAGTCTTTTTTTTTTTTTTTTTCAAGACAGGGTTTCCTCTGTATAGCCCTGGCTGTCCTGGAACTCAATTTGTAGACCAGGCTGGCCTCAAACTCAGAAATCCGCCTACCTCTGTCTCCCGAGTGCTGGGATTAAAGGCATGTGCACTCAAGTCATTTGAGAAGAGGGAATATCAATTGAGAAAATGTCCATGTCATATTTGCCTACATACAGAGCATTTTCTTGACTGATGGTTATTGTAGAAGGGCTCAGATCACTGTGGTTAGTACCATCCCTGGGCAGGTAGTCCATAAGGAAGTAAACTAGTATAGGGCATAGTGGTACACACCTTTAACTCAAGCACTCTGAAAGCAGAGGCAGGCAGATCTCAAGCTTGAGACCAGCCTGCTTTACATAGCTGGCTAGGGCTACCCCGTAGTGAGACCCTGTCACAGAAACAAAACTAAGAAAAAGAAAGTAAGTAAACAAGGCAGAATGAGCATTCCCCTGTGGTCTCTGCTTCAGTTCTTATATCTAGGTTTTTGCCTTGAGTTCCTGTCCTGATTTCCTTGAATGATGGACTATAATAGGGATGTTGTAAATGAAGTAAAAACTCTTTCCTCCCCAGGTTGCCTGTGCTTTTACTACAGCAATAAAAAGCAAGTTAACACATACACACAAATAAAGTCTTTGAGTATATTACCTTTAGAAGCCTTTTGATATCTATATAGTCGATGTGCTTTTATTCCTTTTCCAGCATCCATTTACTCATTCTACCTATCTTACGAATTTCCCCCAGGAAGTTTACTTAAACCATAGTGCTATAAGCACAAGTTCTGCAGTCACACCTACCCACCTAGGTGGGATTTCCTTGCACTCATCTCCGGGACATACCTCCCTTTCTTCTTTCCCCTTCTTCCTTTTATTCCTCTCCTCCATTATTTTCTGTGTAGGCCCGGGCATATCTTGTGCCTGTAGAGGTCAGAGGATAACTTTCAGGTACAAGTTTTTTCCTTTCACCATGTGGGTCCTGGATATAGAAAGGGACCTCAGCATTAGTAGCAGGTGCCTTTATCTGCTGAGCCAGTTTAGTGGCCCCGAGATTCTTATTATATGTGTGTTGTTGTTGTTGTTGTTGTTGTTGTTGTTGTTGTTGTATGGGTTTTTGTTTTGTGTGCTAGTGTGGTGAGGTGTTATTCTGGGGGCATGGATAGCAGTAGCATGCTATCCTAGAATCCACTAGAAGGGACTGGGGGCTCAATAGTGAAGTGCTTGCCCTAGGTTTACTCTCTGGTACTACCAGAGAGAGGGGTGGAAGGAAGAAAAAGAAACTTGGGATCTAGTGCATACAAAGTACTTGGGTGAAGCAAATCTCTCTAGTCAGTAAATTGGTAGCATACACCTGAGCATCATTCTGAGGAGTATGTTGTTTCAATTTGACTAGATGCTACAATTAGGGCTAGAAGGCATCCTGGTGATAACTGGGAGAATTGGGCCCATCTCCTGCCTTTTGGTTCCACTCTTTGCCTTAGCAACACTTCATTTGGAAGCTTCAGTTTTACTGAAGAATAATTTATCTTCATTTTAATAGAGACATTTGTCAGAATTGATGGAAGTTTTGTTGTAATACAGATGGCCAGTCACTGGCTATTCACATTCCAGAACTGACCTTTTAAATGGCAGGGACATTTACAGAGAGAACATTGCTTGATTCAAGGCTGCAACAGTGTGCATCAACTGAAAGGTCCCACCACCCTGTGATCAGGGTGCTCTCTGGAAGGTAGGTAGAGATGATACGGTACTTGACCCAAGCCACATTAGTCAGATAGAAAACCTTGAAATCTGTTTTTCTTTTGTGAGATAGAGTCTTTAACCCACTCTGGCTTCATACTTGCTATCTAGTCAAGGATGACCTTGAACTTCTGATCCTCTTCCTCCATCTCCAAGTGCTGTAATTAAAGGAAGGTATGTATCCCCACATCAGACTCTATTTTATTTTTTTAATTTTTTGATAGTTTCTTTTCTTGTCTTTTTGGGTTTTTTTTCGCGGGGGGGGGTGGGGGGGGGTGGGGTGTCATGGTTTGATTAGGCAAGTTCTCTCTAGCCCTGGCTCTCCAGTACTCTTTATGTAGACCAGGCTAGCCTCAAAATTCACAGAGAACTACCTGCTTTTGCCTTCCAAGTACTGAGATTAAAGGTGTGGGCCACCACTCCAGACTCTTTGATATTTTTACACACACACACACACACACACACACACACAATCTTAATTATATTTACCTTTCTCCAACCCCATTCCCTATACAGCCCACTTAGCCTTCGTGTCTTTTTTTTTTTTTTTTTAAAGTAATACACTGAGTACAATTGGCGTTACCTACATGCACATCATGGGCAGCATACCAGTGCCCACATCCCAGAAGTAAAATGACTCCCTTTCTCTGAGTAACCATCAGTTGTCAATAGCTCCTCAGCTAGATAGAGCCTATGAACCCTTCCTCCATTTGTGCTGGAAATTTCACCAGGTTTACTGTACTAGAACTCCCTCCTGTGGAGGAAGCCCCAGGTCCAATCAGCAGTTGGTAAGTCCTGTAACAGTCATGCCACTGTTATGCATGCTGGTACATAGTACCTGGCAGCAAAGCTTAAACATCACGCGCCTACCCCACACCCCAGACAAGGTTTCTCTGTGCAGCCCTGGCTGTCCTGGAACTCTCTCTGTAGACCACCAGGCTGGCCTCAAACTTAGAAATCTACCTGCCTCTGCCTCCTTAATGCTGGGATTAAAAGTGTGTGACCTGTAAAGCTTAAATTCTTTATGTTGAGCTTTATACAAGTATAGATTACAGGTGAGCATCATACATTGCTGGGCAGTCTAGATTTGTCCATAAAGAAAGATCGTAAGTCACCAGTTTGTTTTTCCCTAAAGTCAATGCTTGCTTACCTGAAGAGCTGTGTCTTGTGTTTGGCAGGGCCAGATCCCATGGGATACATGAATCTTCACATTGAATTATTTAGCAGGCTGATGGTTGGGCTCTTTTTACCTTTTTATTGTTTTCTGGGGTATTACCAGTTGGCAGCCCAGTATACTTTTCCATTGCCTCTACCCTCTCTAATCCCAACTCACACCCTCAATCCTCCCCCCTCCCCCAGTTTGCACCAGAAGTTCTTAAAGAATCTCAGACTAAACAGGGCGTAGCTTGTTCCCTTAAAAGGAATATTAAAATGAATGAAAATGGGCAGAAGAAAAGGGAAAGGCTGACCTATGACCTGGCAGTTGGACGTCTCCTTCTGAGGGTTATGGAAAGGTCCTGAAATAAGTTTATAGCCCTTACACATTGTTGAAGGAAGCTGTCTGCCCTGCTGCATTGGGCTGAGCCACTTGGAAATGAAACTTGGATGCCAGAGACTTACCTGGACCCTATCCTGTTGCCTTCTTCTTTTAGTAGATACTTTAACAAGGGTAGACATTCTAAGCCTGTTTCCTTGGCTTTGGAGAATTTACATTGGTATAAAATGGTTTTGGGGTTTTGGGGTTTTCTCATGTGAGATTCAAAATAACTAAATTTAAGGGGGAGAAAGGCAAAGTTTGAATGATTTTTTGAGGCATCAGTTTTAGGGTTAAACGGTACGGGTTTTAGTGATTGGGTATTTTAACTAGTTGAGTCATTTAGACCTGTGTGACTTCTTTTTCTTGGAAAGGTGAATGGTTGTGAGGTTTTAAAGCAAGTACATATGGAACTTGTTTGGTAATAGTAAAACCTCAGTGGTTGTCACTGCACTTGCTGGTTGGTTGGTTGGTTGGTTGGTTGGTTGGTTGGTTGGAGACATGATCTCACAATGATGTAGCCCATGCTGGCGTAGAACTCTTGATATTCCTGCCTCAGCCTCCTAGGGCCTGAAATTCAGGCATGGGCCTAGATCATGTCATTGTATTGTTTTGTTAGTAGACATTACCATTTCCTAGTGTGGAGAACACTAGGAATTAACTCCAGGCTGATAAATCACTTTATTTCTTTTCTGGAAAGAGGAAATTACTAGTTTTTGTACTCTTGATTGATTTTTCCAAGGCATCAGTCATCTCTGAGTATATACCATCTATCATCCATGTAGATTGTTTGGAAAACTTCCTGTTTACTCCAGCATGTCCCCAGTGGAGGATATGGATGCCACTATGATGTTACTAAGTAAACTTGGCCTGGCTCTTATAAACATCTTTGTTTTAATAATATACTTTCTCACTAAAGGTGACTGGACTATGTAACAACTTTCCAGTATCTTGTATGGTATTTGGTTTGGAGGCCAGAAAATACTGTTGGGAAGATGAGTAAATTTGGATCTGTTTATCTTGCTTGAAATCTTTTCAACAAAGATCCTCACTTTTTGTGCTTCCATTTTTTTTTTTTTTTTTCTTTCTTTCCTGGACAGAAACCAAAGCCCAAACCCCGGCCATCCATCACAAAGGCAACCTGGGAGAGTAACTATTTTGGGGTGCCCTTAACAACAGTGGTGACTCCAGAGAAACCGATACCCATTTTCATTGAAAGATGCATTGAGTACATCGAAGCCACAGGTAAGTGCCCCCCAAAGCAGATAGTACCTCCCACTCTCTGCAAGGAGCTTCCAAGAGAGCTGAGATTTGTGAGCTTTCTGGAAATGAAAGATTCTAAGAGAAAGACTTGGGTGATCTGACAGCTGGGGCTTCAGTCAGGATGCTAACGTGGCATCTGCTAGACTTAAAAGTATGTGGCAGCAGTTCTGTCCTCAGACCAGAGATGGCTTTAACGTGTGGCTAGTTGTTTGGTAGTTGTTTAGTTGTTTGTGTTCTCTTGTAGGTCTGTAAATTGCTTGAGGAAGGAGAAAAGGATTTATATGGGACACATATTACATCTAATAGTGGGAACAAGTATTTGAGACTGTTAGCATTTCTGGCATTCTGGTCAGGCGTCTGAGACTCATATAGTTAGGGTCTCTGCTCTGCAGAGGTAAGAAAACAGTCACATTGCTTGAATATCTTGTGATCATATAGCTCGGTTTGGGTTGGGTTGGGTTGGGTTTTGTTTTTTTCCAGACAAGGTTTCTCTCTGTAGCCTGGAACTCACTTTATAGACCAGGCTGGCCTCGAACTCAGAAATCCAACTGCCTCTGCCTCCCAAGTGCTGGGATTAAAGGCATGTGCCACCACCGCCAAGCATAGTTCAGTTTTTACACACAAGAGAATGTGAGATACAACAAAGGGAAGTGCCTCAAGGTTTTCTGTTTTTGAGATGACAACATTTTGCTTGTGTGGATGCTCTATTATATTGACTTAGGGCTCCTACATGGCTCTTTCCCTTCCAGTTTCACACTACAGTTTCTATTTTCTCCTAGCTGCTTTCAAGGATATTTGAGGAAGTCCTGAAGCAGGTGCCTATCACGGTGGATTTCCAAGCATTATTAGTTAAACTTAAAAATGTAGGCTTGGGAGCCAGATCATACCTTTAATTTCAGCACTAAAGGGGACAAAGACATGCAGATCTCTGTGAGTTTGAGGCTAATCTGCTCTACATAGCAAGTTCCAGGCCAGCCAGGGAAACAGTAAGACACTGACTCAAACCACTTATCCCATCCCACCCCACCTCCCCTCATAGGAAAAAGTAAAACAAAACTATAGACTTGGGAGTCTGGAGAGAATGTTCAGCATTTAAGAGCACTCTATGTTCTTGCAGAAGTCTGGGGTTTGAGTCTCACCACCCACATAGCAGAATCTTTAAGGTGGAAAATACAGATACTTGGGCTAGGTGTGTAGCTCAGTGCTAGAGCACTTACCTGGCATGTGCAAGGACCTGAGTGTGATTCTTCACACTTCCTGAGCACACAACAGACACAGGAATCTGTGTCCTCTTAACCCTTTCACCCTTCAGCCACTGCCAAGCTAAGCTGCTCTATGAACTTTGCCAGATTGCATCTCTGTCTCCCAAACACTGACTCGTCTGAACATACTCCAATCTCTTAGATCTACATTATCTCTTGTTTCTACCCTCTCTCTTTCTCAGTTTATCCTGCTTGTGTGATCTTACTGCAGAAAAGCCTCTCCATTCTTCCTCATTGCACTGTTAACCCCTCCTGCTCATATGTAAGCCTGTTAGATTTTATGTTTAAATAAGACATTGTTTTATGTGCATGTTCCTCAGCCCCTAAACTCTCTGAAAGCATACCTATTTTCAAAGCAGCTATTTGCTTTAACAAAAAGTACACATTTTGTACAACTTGTTTGAAATAAAGAATGCCTAACTGCATTGTATCTTACTGCAATGTTACATAAGATCAGTAATAAGTGATTCACCATGCCTCTGTTGCTGATCATGAAACATCATCTCCCCGTGTGCTTAAGAAGCAGGGGCCTAGCCGGGCGGTGGTGGCGCACGCCTTTAATCCCAGCACTTGGGAGGCAGAGGCAGGCAGAATTCTGAGTTCGAGGCCAGCCTGGTCTACAAAGTGAGTTCCAGGACAGCCACGGCTACACAGAGAAACCCTGTCTCGAAAAACCAAAAAAAAAAAAAAAAAAAAAAAGAAGCAGGGGCCTGTTTCACACCTTAAGTCTTGGCAGTTGGGAAACAGAGACAGGCAGATCTCTGAGTTCCAGGCCAAACTGAGCTATACAGTGAGACCCTGTGTCAAAAGAAGAGTCAGAATAGCTAAAGATGTCTTCTGGAGTCCTGATGAATCTTTAAACTCATAGCTCTGCTTGGGTCAGAATCTCTGCTCTGTCATCTGTTCATCAGTAGATCAATAACCACTAATAACTGGCCTGCCTCATGGAAGGGCCACAGGGCTCAAAGAGACCCACATGAGTGGCTTAGATCATAGTGCCTGGCCTTAGACATGCTCCAAGAGTCCTGAATCTTAACTACAGGCCACTGTTCTGTGTTGGTATGTCTTAGCTCTGGCTCCAGGGGCACTGGTACCATCTCTGCTCCTGTGCAGCTTCCCCCAATCCCACACCTCAAAGAAAAAAAAAAAAAAGAGTCCTGAATCCTCATCTGTAAGTCAGGCTAGGCTCCTTGGTTTACTTTCTCTTTGCAAGGATCATAGGTATGTATTTGTCACTATACCCATGGCTTTCTTTTCCCCCTCTTTCTCTTAGTTGGTAATTTGAAGGTAGTAAATGCTAATGAAAACTTGAAAGGGTCTTCATACTACACTGGCATTGACAACTATGAATATAAGAATATTCACCAGGGGCATAATACGTTCAATACATAAAAGCCTTTGATGGCAAACCTATAACCCATGGTGTAAAGTAAGAACCACTTCCTAAAAGTCCTTGACCTCCACACATATCCCACAGTATATATGAGTGTGTGCAGACACACTGATATTAACAATTATTTTGGAAAGAAAGCAGTTTTTGCCAAGGGCTAGGGCATACCTCAGTGCTCAGGCACCTGCTTAACAGAAGTCCCAGGTTCCACCTCCAGCACCTGAAAGAAAAACATCATTACCCTTGATAGTATTAATAACGTCATTTCAAGCATAGTCCATGTTTAGTCCATGTTTGAATTTGCTCAGCTAACTTTAAAACTGTCAGTTACTGTTGTGTTTTTTGTTCCAAGATGCAAATAGTTATATACTACATTTGTCTACTAGAACTGTCCCCTCTGGACTTAACCCCACCCATACCACCACCCCTACTGCTACCATGACCTTTTCTGAAGTGTCTAGAGAGCTTCTTTACAGAATAGTGCATTGGAGTGCTGTCTAGAGACATCTCAATCACCCCCAGCCCACTTCAGCACTACCCACAACCTCTCAGCATGGTCCTAGGTAAGTCCCCAGTGTGCAGTGGACACAGGACCACTGCTTCCTCCTCAAGCAGGTATATCTGTGATATGAATTCTGAGAGCTCTGTAAGCTTGTGTTGAGTAATTTTATGAACTGTTTTCCCAGCTTGGACTTCAGGAAAGTGGGTGCTCTCACTGGCCTGTCGTCTTTCTTGCTCTTTAGGAATAGCCTTGTGACTACACATTTTCTTTTTTGTTTTTTGTTTTTTGTTTTTTTGTTTTTTCGAGACAGGGTTTCTCTGTATAGCCCTGGCTGTCCTGGAACTCACTTTGTAGACCAGGCTGGCCTCGAACTCAGAGATCCGCCTGCCTCTGCCTCCCGAGTGCTGGTATTAAAGGCGTGCACCACCACACCCGGCTATGACTACACATTTTCACATGGATGTCCAGCCAAGCCCTCCCAGACCAACAGAACCATCAAACCTTGTTAGAGCAGACCAACCTCTAAAGAATTTGTACCCTAGTTTGCATCTGTCCCCTTAATCTTGGCACATTGACACATGGCTCTGGCAGATAAAACAATGCACTGGATCTTGCCATTTCAGAAGTGGGCTTGAGAGTTCAGTCAGACCCCAGCCTCGGGGCCCATGATGCTTCCACCATCCAGTTCTTAGCCTTAGCAGCACAACTAGCCAGGCATAGACAGCAAAATGGAACTTGGGGTAAGAGAAGGGTTTGATATTCTGTAAATAGAGCAACTTAAGCTATCCTAGCACCTTTAAAGATTGTGGGATTTGGGGCATTTATTGTTGTGTGTGTTTGTTTGTTTGTTTTTGAAGCTCATGGAGCCCAGGCTAACCTTGAACTTGATACTTCAGTTAGGATGAACGTATAAATTCTCCATACTTCTTTTCTCATAGTTTTCTAGTGAAAACTGCCATTCCTGATATTTTATTTATAACTGGGATTCAGTTGAAGCTCTTCGTGAGTACATTTTCTACCTTAGGTGAATGTTGGAATATCATGGGTGTAGATTAATTCTTGTTCTTACTTTTTTCATGACCAGTTCCTTTACTTTTGTTAAATGTTACCCGAAATTGCATTGTGCTGAAGCAGGCTGTGGCCAGTGGTTAGAAGAGCTCCCAGATTGATTTGCAGATGCTGTTAAGCAGCTGTGGGGTCAGCCTCTGTGCTTGCTGTGCTAATAGGGTGTTAGATTTTCATCCTCTCAGCTCTAGTTACATGGAAAGGCTGGAAGAGAGCACGTTACCACAGCTGCTCTGGGACCTCCATGAGAGTCACTATGCGCTAGAGAGGCCGGGGGCTGGCTTTCTGTCAGATGTTCTCCCTGGCCCCTGGTTTTCGTTTATGTGGAAAATTGCTTGAGGCTATAGAGTCACTGCTCCCTTGTGGAGCGGTGTGACTCCTAAGTAACAGAGAATACTGGCCAAGTTAATTGAGTTCCTGCTTCATGGTAGGAAGTAGGAATATTCAATTCTGCATAGTGTATTTGTCTGAAATATGGTGAAGGGTCACTTTTAGAACTTTGCTGTTCTAAGAATACCTGTTCAGAGTATGGTTTGATTTGGAATTGCCCCGGTAATCAAATAAATTTCAAAGCGTAGGTCTCCAGCCAGATTTGAATCAAGGGTTCCTGTGGTTTGGGAAATGACCATGCTGTAATATCACAGAAACCTATGAGGGAACTTTCAAGGGCCCCTCACTCAAGCAAGCATGGCAGGCAACTACAGTGTGGAGTAATGAAGTGGTTTCATGGGCAGAAGGTACCTGTTTGATGTCTTAAATCATAGTATTCATACCGCTCTGTATGTCTACCTGGTAGGCCTCAAATCTGATGTTACATTTTAAAAAACTTTTTGTGTTTCATTATGTATATGTCTGTTTTGCTTGCATGTGTGTCTGCACTGTGTGTATGGACAGGGCCTGTGGAGGCCAGAAGAAGGTGTCTGAATCCTGGAATTGTACAGTTTCAAACCACCATGTGGGTGCTGGGAGTTGAACCCGGGTCAATGCCAAAAATGATTTGCTGTCATATCCATCAGCTCACTTCGTATCTATACATGTTTGAGGATGTTGTGAGCTATCATTGTTTTAGGGTGTGTGTGTGTGTGTGTGTGTGTGTGTGTGTGTGTGTGTGTCTTTCATAATAGCTTGTTCGGTTGTTTGAAAAAACCAGAAATAGTGGAAATCAAGAGCAGGGACATCCTAACCTACTCCTTCTGAGAGAACCTTGGGGTCATTACAGTACAGGGTTAGTGTTACTGGCAAGATGATGGCAGTGTGTGTGTTCCTATCCACTAATCTCAGAAGCAATAAACCTTGAGAAAGCCTTCTATCCCTTAGGGGCTGCTCCTAGTTGGGTGTAGTGTTGTAACTGAAGCCTATTCATTTGTAAAAGTTCTTTGTGGTCTTGACACTTAAGCACTCCAGGAGACAGAGGCTGATGAGCTCTGAGTTTAAAAGGCTAGCCTGGTCTACATTGTGAGTTCCAGGCCAGCCAAGGCTACATAGTGAAAGCCTGTCTACAAAAACAAAGGTTTTTGGGGGGGAAGTCTTAGAATAAAGTCATACCACCTTACCTTGGTTATGATATAGTATGTGGTCAATTAATGGTTCTGTGAAGCCAGTGGTGCTGACCATCTGCCCTTCTGGGACACTGGACTTGCCTAAGTGGAAAAGTCCCACATACAAGACTGCATGCTTGTAGGGAGACAGAAACTTCCTGAGAACTCATGAGTAGATCTAAAAATCATCTGCTGGTAGGGGTAGCAGATTTCATCCAGCCAGTAGTCAGTAAATGTTTTTACTAATTAAGCACCTCCTGTATGTTAAGCACTGTGTTGAACTTGAGTTGCCCTCATGATGTCCAGCATGGAAGAGAGATATAAACTCAGGGTTTTCCACCCACACCCAGTTCCCTAAATAACTACTCTAAGATTTAATTATTTATGAATAAATGCCTAGGCCATAAGGTTTGGCTTGTTCCATGACTAGCTCATAACTTACGTAACTATTCTGTGTATTCTATTCTTTGTGTAACACATGTCTGGTTACCTTTCCTCAGTTTCATATGTCCACCTCCTCAGAGTCCAGGTGGCAGGAAAAAAAAATCCTTCTCTTACCTGACTCTTTCCCAGCAGGAAGTTCCACCTTCTAATCCTGCCTCAGCTTATTGACCATTAGGTTTTTATTGACAGGTGATTCTTCTACCTAATACCCAGGAGATTATCCCTACAGAGATAGATATAATCATACATCCATAATTAATCAACATAGAACATGATTGGGTTTTTAAATAATAGGGAATAAAGTGACTAGCAAGATCAAGTGTTGGTGAAGAGGTAGAGCAGTTAGCATCCTCAGAGAAACCGCAGAGGGGTGTAGGGAAGAGGGTGGCTTTGCAGAGCTCTTTGGCACATTATGAAAAGGTTAAATATACACCTACCATCCACTTCTAGGTATTTATTTGCCTGAGAGAAATAAAAACATGTTCACCCAGACTTACACCACAGTTTATAGTACCTTTGTTCAGGAGATCTCCAAGTTGGAAAGAACTCAGAAGTCCCTCAACAGGTAAAAGAACAAAACTATGGTGCATTCACCCCATCGAGTACAACTTGGAACCTAAAGGCTCTAGCTTTGCCACACCCACTAACATGACAGACTGCAGCTGCCATTCTGCCAAGAGGGACAGAAGCTAGTCACAAAACCACAGAAATAACTCTGCAGAACTCTGGAAGTAAGGCCACTCTCTGGTGGCAGGCAGGACAGTGCAGCTTAGGAGCTGGCCCGGGAATGGTTTTCTACAAGGGAGCCTAAGAAAACTTGTCTTGATTGTGGTAATTTTGCTCATATATACATTTCATAATTGGTACTTTAAATGGATACCTCAGTAAATCACGCCTTAGTGAAGTTGATCTTTTAAGTATTCAAGAGTTGCTGGCTGAGTGGTTCAGAAAACTTTTTGTTTTACAGTCTTAGAGCCTAAGCTGGCTGTGATAGTTCATGCCTCCAGTTTGGGAAGATTAAGCAGGAGGTGCTGTTTCAACAATAAATTATTGTATAAATACATGTGGGTAGGTATGCATAACTGTTCATGGTAGCACATTTCTTGAATCCTAGCACTCTGGAGGCAGAGATAGCTGGATCTATGTTTGAGGCCAGACAGAGAAAGAAAGAAAGAAAAGAAAGAAAGAAAGAAAGAAAGAAAGAAATCAAGAAAGAAAGAAATCAAGAAAGAAAGAAAGAAAGAAATCAAGAAAGAAAGAATTCACCAAACACATTAGTAATGGAAAGAAAGAAAGAAAAGAAAAGAAAAGAAAAGAGGGAAAAAAATCACCAAACACATTAGTAATGGAAGTACCTTATGCTAGAGAGGGCCAAGCTTACTATGCTAACAAAGTGATTGAACATACCCTGCCCACTAGCAGTGCACCCTAACCTTATGAACTTCCTTGCCAAGTATTTCATCTGAATCTTTATCAGGAGACAATGACTGGATAAATCAGATGTGTTATATTTACAAGACAACTGGTCTGAACTCAACAAAAGAGTCATCGTGAAGAAGAGTTTGGGAACCTAGTATGATGCCTCTTTCAGTGAAGCCTTTTCCCTGTGTAGGCCAGTTAGTCCACTGGCTAGGACCAGATTTGCCTGTGTACCCAGACTGTCAGCAGATTCTGAGAACCCAAATCTTGTCTATATTTTAGGAGAAGGCCTGGCATGGCATGCTTAATGTTAGCCATTGTTTCAGTGGCTAACCATTGACATGCTTGGGGTTGATATGAGAATCGAGATCTCTGAGCAGCCGGCTGAGAAACACTGAACTATGTATGCCATCGGTAGATTTCTTAAAGCTAGTCCCTGAAGTTGACTGTACATTAACAGAAGTGCACCATTCATGTCCACAATACAGATATGCCTGTGCTGCTGCAGCCAGTACAGAGGAGGAGCAGAAGGTGAGCAATCTCCTTGCTGTGCCCTAGTAGTTCTTTCCCTCAGGAAGGAAGGATAAGCATGTCCTGGCTTCTGACGAGGTAGAATAGCTTTAACAGTGAAATGGTAGGAGATACTCCTTTTGTACCTGGCTTCCCTCATTCAGCATTGTCCTGGCTTCTGACGAGGTAGAATAGCTTTAACAGTGAAATGGTAGGAGATACTCCTTTTGTACCTGGCTTCCCTCATTCAGCATTGTATCTGTGGGGTGGCTCTGAACAGTCAGTCCTGCAGTAAGCATATGCCTATAAGGAAGGTGTCTTAGTTAGGGTTTTACTGCTTTAAACAGACACCATGACCATGGTAAGTCTTATAAAAACAACATTTAATTGGGGCTGGCTTACAGGTTCAGAGGTTCAGTCCATTACCATCAAGGTGAGAGCATGGCAATATCCAGGCAGGCATGGTGCAGGCAGAGCTGAGAGTTCTACGTCTTCATCCAAAGGCTGCTAGTAGAAGACTGACTTCCAGGCAACTGGGGTGAGTCTCAAGCCCACACCCACAGTGACACACCTACTCCAACCAGGTCACACCTATTTGAACAAGGCCACACCTCCAAATGGTGCCACTCCCTGGTCCAAGAATATACAAACCATGACAGAAGGCATGAGTAATTAATTCAATTTAGTGTGCTGAACATGATGGCTTTGTGGTTTGGTATCTCTTAGGGTTAAAGATGAGGATGAGAGAGCACAGTGACACACATTCCTGTAGTAGCTGAATGATTCTACCTGTAGGAGGCACTTGGCTGCTTGTTCCCTGCAGCTCTTCTCTTTACTGTGGCTCTCTGGTTTCCCCTTCAGACTGGTTTACAGTTTACACCATCTTGATGACCCCAGAGTCCTGTTTGCCCAGCCATTGTTCTCTGCTTAAATGTTGCGTATGTGTGGATCGGACAAGTGATGCTCTCCATGACACTTCACAGTGATGCACAGGTCTCACCCACAGTGCAGAACACAAAGGTCAGCTCTCAGTAGTATGAGAAGACAAATTAGATAGGAAGCAAGCTCTAGCTAATCCAATGGCCTGCAGCCACAATTCTGTCATTCCCTGTGTACTTGTGTATGTGATTCAGTGTTATGTTTCTACTCAGAGGCAACCCCCAGCTCCTCAGCACAAGTAAAAAGGACGACTCAGAGCTTCATTTGCCTTGGTAAACGTGTGTATTGCTTTTTTCATGGCAGATTTAGGTTTCACCACTAATTGATGAGAACATCTTCAGGGAACAGCTCTTGCCATTAGATCAGAGACCTTTGGGAGATGGCCTCTTAGCAAACATTCTCAGGGCCAACTGAGCATCCCTGTGGGGGCAGGTCACAGAATGCCACTATCATTAACAGTGGGTCTGCTGCAAAGGCCTTCAGCATAGCCCTGCTATACATTCAGCACATTTTGGTTGCATTTTCTTTCTCACTAATGAATAGTCTGTACAGAATGAACCTCAAGCCAAGCCTTGGCTTTGTTGTTTACTAGCAAATATTTAACCTTGCTTTGCCTTCACTTCCTGCACTATAAAATGAGACTAATAAAAGCACTTTGAGTCAGTAGGATGATTCAATGTGTTACAGACCTTGTAACAGTAGCTAGTGGACATAACTAATAAGCCTGTTGCCATTGCCTCTGTTGCTGCTGTTGACATTGTCCATGATACTGTACCCTTATCTCTCCTACACAGAGGTGCCAGCTCTCAGGGTCCAGACTGGCTTCTCCCCACAAAGAACAACTTGCCTGAAGGACATTCCTTTATGAATTACTAAAGGATGTAGCAGGGTGGGTCAGCATGGACTCTGGAACCCATGTAATCACTTTAAATTCCCAGTTTTACCATGATGTAGGCTGAACTGCTTCCTGTCTCCACAGCCAGTGACCTATCTACCTTTTTAGGACTGAATCTAAGAAATCCTGGGGCGGGTGAGGGGGGGGAGTGTTAGGTGCTTACCTAACTCAGACAACCTCAGAATAGGGAGTGGGAAACTGTTGTGGTCATGCTATGAGATTTCGCTTTTATAGTTGAAGTCCCAGTATCCTGTTCATAGCACTTCCTGCTGTCCAGGTCTGCCATGCAACTTAGGATTTGCTTTCCCCCAGAGATCTCACATCTCAACTTTATCTCATTCTTGTGTGTTTATTTTTCTGCCTCTTCCAGAGAGTCAAAGTAGTTGGCCCAGAACATTGAAGGCTCTGAAAGTAGAAATTGTGTTAAGGATGCTAGATATTCACTGCTGCACAATACATAAGTCCTTGCCCCTAATAGCATGTTGGACAAAAGGAGGGCAAAGCTTTATAATAAGGAAACTATGAAGGATATTAGTGATTAGTGCTCCAAAGGAAAAAATGGTGTCTCCCCTGGAGTATGAACTTTCTGAATTAGGCATATATATTTTGTTGTAGTAATGTTTGGAGAGATAGGCTTTTAGGTGGATTGGTTTGTTGGGTGGTTGGTTTGTTGAGACAGGGTCTCACTATGTAGTTCTAATTTGTCTGATACTCACTATGTAGCCCAGGCTGACTCTAAACTCAGGATCTTTCTTCCTCTGCCTCTTTTTCAAGTGCTGGGATTTCAGACATGTGCTACCATATTAGGCTAAGTTGCTTTTGAGGAGAGTAAAAGTGGTAAGACCTGGAGCCATTCTCTGTCCTGGAGAAGAGCCTTCAGACAGAGCGATCATAAGATCTCAGGATACCCAGAGACCGGAATATTGTAGACAGAGCCCTGGGTACTCTGAGGATGAGCCTATTGGTTGAGGGCTTTGAGGGGAGATGGGATTTGGCTTCCTTCTAGAAAAGTAGCTCTGCCACTGTGGAGTACCTGAGCCTAGAGGGCTCACGGGCTTTTGCTGTAGCTGCCTTTCTCTAAGTCTCACTCTGCTCTTTTCTCTGGAAGGAGAAAAGGCACAAAAGCCCTGGTCCCTCTTTTTGCTCACCTACCACCCCCAAGATCTGCAGTCCCAGCTGGAGTGCTGCAGTTTTACCTGAAAGTGACCTGAATGGGAGCTCTCACTGGGAAAACACAGCACAAATGGATCTTGTCTGACCTCTTTACACAGGCACTCTTCAGTGCCATGTCTCCACATTACTGTTCAACACTGCCTCCTGTACGATGGACCATGGCCCTTCCTCTTTTCACTCTAGCAGGCTACTAGTATAGCACATCTCTCTTTGTAGGTGGGTTGTATATCTGTTGCCATTCACAAGGAGAGACATGAAAGAAATGCTGTCTTCTGAGGCCTTCTGCAGGCCAGCAGGGACTCACCACAAACTGAAGTGTCACTTTGATCTTGAATTTTACAGCTTCATAAGTGTTGAAACATAAATGTTGTGTTGTTTCCCCAGTGCTTCAAGTATTGTTTTAGGGGTCAGAGTGTCAGTGAACACAGAAGCAAAGGATTGCTACTGGCTACACAACACTTTAAGCCTTTCCCCAACCCCAGACCCCTAGCTCCTCAAGGCTAAGAGACCTCTCAAGTAAGAGACCTTTGTGCCTATAGGACTACAACAAAGAACTAGGTCAACAGAATGGGAATTGAGACGACAGAGTCAGGACAAGACGGGTGAAAATGTGAGGCGTATACTCGAGAACCACAGGCAGAAAAGATAAAGGTACTCTTTTTGTATAGTGCCTGGCTCTCAACTGTCGAACTGGTTTGAAACAGAAGATGACTTTGGACTCGGATAATGGAACCCCACTTTTGTAAACAGAGATGGCGTAAGACCTTGTGATTTCACCCTGGTTTAGGCCCTTTTACTCTTAGCTGGAATCCTTCAGCTGTTTAGGTTCTGTGACCTCCTAACAGCTTAAGACAAAACAAAACACAGTTTATCTTTTCACATCAGCTGCAGTTTTGTTGAAATGAGACCTTTCTAGTGTATATCCCAGAGCTCCTGATAAGTGAAACTACAATTGGTTTCTGTATTTGGTGATCTATTTTATGGGTTTCAAAAGCCACAACAGAGAACTCTTTCTTCTGTTGTAGTTGTCAGGAGCCAACATTTGGGCTGTGACAGCAAGACGATGTTTATGGAACAGTTTATGGAGAGGTGCTCACTTTGGCTGGCTGCACTAGGAAGAGAGGAGCCTCTTTCTCTTCTAACTAGAAAGTGCTGCAGGACCCTAATTCCACAAGTCTTCTGAGATGATTTTCAGCATGGGGCTAGCCTATCATGCTAGAACAAAAAGGTGTGTGATGATAGAGTAAGAAAAAACAAAGTAGAGATGCCTGCCCTGGACTTGACAGAATAGGATTTCATTCATTGATTCTGACAGATAATGGTCTTAATATATCGTGATAGATAGATAGATAGATAGATAGATAGATAGATAGATAGATAGATAGATAGATCTTCCAAGCTGGTTTAGAGCTTTTCAATCTTCCTTCCACAGTCTCTCTTCTAAGTATTGAGATTACAGACTTGTGTCACTCTGTTCAGCCTAAACATAATTTCTCTATATATGCAGTGTACAGCATACATATGCACTGTTATACCCATATGAAGGTTAGAGCCAGATTTCAGGTGTCTATGGGAGAAGTAGGGACTCTGATTCTATGGTTGCTATGTACTCTAGGCTGGAAAGACTGGGAGGTACCATGGCTTTCTCGACATTCCATCTGTAGCTGTGAACTTAGACACATGTTGCTGTATCTGGCAGTTTTACATGGGTTTCAGGGCATTGAGCTCAGGTCATCAGGCTTGCATAGCAAGCACTTTTACCTGCTAAGCCATTTCCCCAGCCCGTGAACACAGTTCTGATTCCAAGCTGCCCCTCCATAGAGATGGTAGTTAGTGGTGGGCTTAAGCATTAACATTTAGTTGGCCCTTTTTGGAAAACGTTAAAATAGGCATAGACCAGATAAGAAGAATGTGGTAATACCTCTTTAAGAATGATTGGAATATTTACTGTTTAAGGGCATCTTTCTATCTCACACTTACATTTCCTTGGACTTCTTGATGGCAGTCATGTATCTCCTAATCTGACCAGTTACTGGCTCATACTTCCTGTTGGGGGGGTCCTGAATCTTTAGAGTGATCTTTGAAGAAAAGGACTAAAAGGGTTTTATTTTTTTTTCTTAACAAAATTTAAATTATTGTATAATTGCTGTGAGATTTCTCTTACCTTTGTCCTGAGCACGAATCACAAAACTGTGCTAGGTAAGCTGCGATACCACAAATTTCCATCCCAAGTTCGTGGTTTTTTGGTTTTGTTTTTGATTTCTGAAATGCATGAAGAAAAAGAAAAAGCAAGCCATGCACACAGCTCTTAATTGTCATATAACCAGAAAGGTGATAATGTGGAGCAGTCGGCTGGAGGCATCCATTCCACACATGGTCATGGCTCTACACAAGTGCCAAAACATACATGTAGAGGTCAGAGGACCTCTCGAAGAAGTTGGGTCCCAAGGATGGAATTGAGGTCATCAAGTTTGGCAAACGCCTTTCTCTGCTGAGCATCTCATTGACTCAAATATATGCAAAGCACGTTGTTTAAGGGTGGTTTTGGTTTGGTTTGGTTTGGTTTGGTTTGGTTTGGTTTGGTTTGGTTTGGTTCTAAGGCAAAATTTCACTAGGGAGCCAAGGCTAGGCTCAAACTTATGGACTTAAAGGATCCTCCAACCAGGGCCATAGGTGTTGGCACATGCCTTTAATCTTAGTACTCAGGAGGCAGAAGCAGGCAGAGCTCTGAATTGGAAGCCAGCCCAGTCTACAGAGTGAGTTCCAGGACAGCCAGGGTTACATACACAGAAAACCTGTCTGGAAAAGCAAACAAAATAAGTCCTCCTACTTCATTTTCATAAGTAACTGGAACTATAGGCACTTGTTATGCCAGTAGTAATCTTTTTTATCTTTGTGTTTGTGTGTGTGTGTGTGTGTGTGTGTGTGAGAGAGAGAGAGAGAGAGAGAGAGAGAGAGAGAGAGAGAGAGAGAAAGAGAGAGAGAATGAATTCCAGTTATTAAAGTAATGGTTTAGAATAGATGATGTATTCATTCCAATAGGCTTTCTCTGTGACCTTAGAGTCTTGTGACCATTGTGGATGGTAGCAAGGTGATTATGACTAGTGTCAGAATACATCCAAGTTTAACTCTGGATCTATCAATCATTCTTTTATTTCTGTGTGAGGATATAATGAGTCTCTTTCAATGAGGACAGTGACTAGGACACAGTTGTCCCTACAACTGCATTTGAAAACAGAAGTGGGAGCTAGATTCTAGATGGAGATTGTCTGTGTTCAAATGGCTGTGAAGGGTCTAGAGTCTACTGGTAGAGTATGTACTCAAGGCTCTGGGTTGTATCCCCATTATCATAAAGATAGAACCTTGAGGAAGTGAGGGCACTATTACTGATTCATCTTTCGATCTTTGCAACAGCCCTGGAGGCTGACTTTTGACATGGACACAAACCTTTACAAAAATTGAGTGTGAGGCTGTGGATACAGCTCCATGACCGCTCGTGTGTGCCTGGTACCATGGAGGTCAGAAGAGGGTGTCAGATCCCTTAGAACTGGAGTTCTGTCTTTTTAAATTATTACTTAATTTATTATTTATGGGTGTGGGTGGGTGGGTGGGGGTTGCACCTGTGCAACCCAGGTCCTCTGCAAGTACTTGATTGCTGATCCGTCTTTTCCAGCCCCTGGGTTTATTTTTAATTTTGTGATACGTGTTAGTCTTGATGCTGTTAGAATCCACAAAAGGGTGTTGGAACCCTGGAGCTGCAGTTACAAGCCACCCAGTGTGGGAGCTGAGAGCAATATGCACTCTTAACTGCTGCCTCATCTCTCCAGCCACCCCTTACTGAAATTTCTGCGTATGCACATACTCTTGTTTTTGTTGTTGTTTAAAAGAAACAAATTAAAATGACATGATGCATTTGTATGACACATTTTGTTTGCTTTGCAGTTTTTGAGGCAGTGTCTCATTAATATCTCAAGTTCTCCGGTGTTAGGACTGCAGGCCTCTTCCTCCAATCCCATCTTATATAAGTCATTCCCTCCTTTCCTCTGCATATTCCTTCTTTGTGTGTATCTGGTTATTTAATCAGCTGGCTGCTGAAAGGTGTGTGTTCGTCTCATGTTATTACAGGTCATACTGCAGGCTTGCATCCTTTGTCTTTCAATGAGGTTTCCTTCCCACCTTACCTTGCCTCCTAGGTAAGCCAAAGCATCCTATTAAGCTGCTTTTTGTTTGTTTGTTTTTGTTGGTTTTGTTACATTTACTTAAGTATATGTGAGTGAACCTTCACATGGGAAATTCAGAGGACAGCTTGCAAGAATCCATTTTCTCCTTCCTTGTGGATTTTGAGTTATCAGGTTCAGGGGCAAGTTTCCTTACCGAGTCATCTCACTTTTGTTTTGATACATATGTGTGTGTATATATGTATGTATATAGATTTTTAAAAAAATAGACTAAGGCAGTGGTTCTCAACCTGTGAGTCACAACCCCTTTTGGAATTGACCAACCCTTTCACAGGGATCACATATTAGATACCCTCATATCAAATATTTATATTATAATCCATAACAGTAGCAAGATTACAGTTAGAAAGTAGCAATGAAATGATGTTATGTTTGGAGTCACCACAACATGAGGGTATTAAAGGGTTGCAGCATTAGAAAGGTTGAGAACCATTAAGCTAAGTGAAAGAATTCTCAAGAG
This sequence comes from Mus minutoides, assembly GCA_902729485.2. Lineage (NCBI taxonomy): Eukaryota > Metazoa > Chordata > Mammalia > Rodentia > Muridae > Mus > Mus minutoides. The sequence continues at coordinate 881,550 of LR753341.1, forward strand.
TGGGATGGTCCTGAGGAAAGAATATGCTCTGTATTTTTTACTTATATTAATTTAGTTGTATATGTGAATATATATGTATACCATAGTGTGTATGTGGAGGTCAGGAGACCCTTTCAGGGATCCAGTCTCTTCCACCATGTGAGTCCCAGGGATCAAACTCAAGTTACCAATTCATGTAGCAGGAACTTTTAGCCACAGAGCCATCTCATCACCCCCAATACTCTACCTATTAAATGACATTGTGTATCCTACCATATCACCACTAGGTGAGACTATTATATATTTAGTTTTTAGTTTGTTTTGTGAACCTGTGACTATGGCAGAGACTCATAGATAACCCAGATAACTGAGTGTGCAGCAGTGGTGTCAAGCTTCCACTGAGCCTCTGTAGTATTACACGCTCAGTGGAGAACAGCTAAAATTAGCTAGGCATGAGGGCACACATCTGTCATCCCAGTACTCCAAGAGAGCATTGTGACAATTTCTGGGGTAGCTTCTCAAAATACAAAACATCACTCAAATATACTTCATTCATGAAGATGTGCACTTTTAGCTGTCATAATATTACCTCTAGATAGCCTTCCAGTACATTTTTTAATAATTACTATAAAGAATGGTAAATCTCTATTTTTATTTTTTAATCTTTGTGTATGGGTGTTTTACATACATGTATATCTGTATACCATTTGTATTCCTGGTGCCCACGGTTGCCAGAGAGAGAATCAGGTCACCTGGAACTGGAATCACAGATCTTTGCAAGGTGCTGGGAATTGAATCTAAGTCCTCTAGAAGAACATCCAGCACACGTAACCCGTCAGCCATCTCATCAGCCCCTTTGAATAATAAAACTTGGTCCTGTGTTGTTTTTTGTAATGTTGTTGGGGGGGTATGTGTCCGTTTTGAGACATGGTCTCCATAAAATCCCTGGCTGGCCTGGAACTCATTATGTTGATCAGGTTAGCCTGGAACTCATAGGGATCCACCTGCCTCCACCTCCTGAGTGTTCAAGTTAAAGGCATGCACCACCTTTGGCATGAGTAGTAAATCTTTAATATTGAGTTATTTCTAGCCAGTGAGATCACTCAACAGATAAAGGCACTTGCTGCCAAGGCTGACTCCCATAGTTCCACCTTTAAGACCCACATGGTAGAAGGAGAGAGCCAACTCCTCCAAGTTTTCCTCTAAACACATATGTATTATGCCATGTACACACATGTGAATGTACACACAAATACAAACTTAATAAGGGTTATAAAGTAAAACAAGTATTTTCTAAGATTTGTCTTATCTTACTGCTGTTACTTTCTTTTTATATCAAAATCATAGCTCCTAAATTTTTATTTTAAAATGTGCTATAAAAGCCAGGCGTGATGGCGCACACCTTTAATCCCAGCACTTGGGAGGCAGAGGCAAGCAGATTTCTGAGTTCCAGGACAGCCTGGTCTACAGAGTGAGTTCCGGGACAGCCAGGGCTATACAGAGAAACCCTGTCTCAAAAAAAAAAAAAAAAAAAAAAAAAAAAAAAAAACAAAGACAAAAAAGTGCTATAAAATTATTTTCAACTCAATTTCCATTTCCTAATCCCACACCCCCACTCACCCCCAAACATTTTGTGTCTTCATGGTGTTTCATTCTTATAGTCTTAAAATAGCAACTAATAACCTGTTGTTCATTGATTTCTGTTTGGTGCTGGGGGTTAAAAACTAAATAGGGTGAAACAACATAACGCTCTGAGGGGCACCACCTTGTAGAATCTTAGGTCAAAAGTGTGCTTGGCTCTTTCTTTGAGGTGGATTCTCATGTAGCCCAGGCTGGCCTTGAGTATGACAGGCTCTAGAAAATGATCGATCATCTGCCACCATTTATATGGAGTCAAGGATTGGCTCTGGGGTCTCATGCATAGTAGGTGAACTCAGTAACAGCTGAGTCATGTCTCCAGCCCTCCTATTACATCTTTAAGCAGTACTTTAATGTGTGATTTCCCTTTTTTCACAAAGCATCTATGCAGTCTGGGAATTGGTTTGTTTAGTGTATTTTAAACATTTCATGAAGGTGTGTTCTTGTTTCTGTTTTTCAATAGGGCATTAGCTCTGCAGCCAGGTTGGCCTCAAACTGGATCCCCCCAACTTGGCCTCCTAAGTGCTGAGATTACAGGCAGACTCTACCATCTCTCAGTGTGTTCTTGCTGACTTTGTGCTATTTTTCTTGTCTCACATGTTTTCAGTTGTTATCTTACTTTTCTTTGTAAGGGTAATAAGTTTGACAGTCCATCTGAAAATGCATCCTGTATCCTGTTAAGTTCAAATAAGGTGTTTCCAATGCAGAGAATACCATAAGGCCAGCCCTCAGTGAAGAGGTGACTGCTGAGAGCATCAGAGAGGAGCTGGTGTTGAATGTTTACCCAGTGTCCAAGCACCTGCAGACCTTCCATGGTAGCAATGTCAGGAAGGAAGTAGGCATGTCTAGGTGAATGCTTGCCTGAGAGAGAAGTTCCATTCTCTGACAGAGGGTAGGAACATCTTTTAGGAAAGAAAGGTAGACTGGTACAAAGCAGGAGATGTACTGCTGTTATCCTTTGAAGGTCAGCCTGCAGCACCTGGGGTTGTCAGGGCTTTGCAGACGCTTCCTTAGCTTCCTTGGAGTCTTAGAAAGGTCATGCATCAAGATCCTGGGGCTTGTACTCTTGTTAAAGGTCTATTAAAGATTTCCTTGGGAAAGAGATTGGGTTTGTTTTTTTTTTCCTCTCACTTTCCCATCATTATTTCTATTGAGAAGATAGGTTTTGAAAAGGTGGTGTCACCAGGCCGTGGTGGCGCATGCCTTTAGTCCCAGCACTTGGGAGGCAGAGGCAAGCAGATTTCTGAGTTCCAGGACAGCCTGGTCTACATACTGAGTTCCAGGACAACAAGGGCTATATAGAAAAACCCTGTCTCAAAAAACCAAAAAGAAAAAAAAAGAAAAGGTGTTGTTGTTGTTGTTGTTGTTGTTGTTGTTGTTGTTGTTGTTGTTTTGGAGGGGATATTATGTGGAAGAAGTTGCTGTCCTGCCTTAGGTTGATTGACCTAGGGAGTGATTCCAACAGCTGTCAACTCTTGTCAGTGAGTCCTGCTGTCTTCCTGTTCCAGGTATCCCGAGTCTGGTCCCTGTCTCCAGCGTAGTCTCATTTTCTCCCTGACTTACTAGCATAATATCTTAGTAAGTGCTTTCTCATCTTGCCAGCTGCTTATCCATACTACTGTGTTGTCTTTGTAAAGCCAGTGGAGCCCATCAACTTCCCATGTTAGTGTTTTCCATCATCCTGGACAAGGTGAATGCTGTTGCATACAGAGTTTGGTGTTGTCTAGCCTTGCCTCTTGATGTTTTCTTCATTCACCCCAAACTTCAGGTCATGATCAGAACTTCTACCATTCCTCAAAAATCCTCCCTGGAACCCTTCTCTGGCCTGTCCTCCAAGCCAAAGCCCAACTGAACCATCTGTCTGTCTGTCTGTCTGTCTGTCTGTCTGTGTGCCCTGCATCTTTCTCTATAAGCACTCTATGCACTGGATTGTTTGCTTTCTCAATAGACCCTTAGTTCCTCAAGGGAAGACACTGTGTCTTCAGCGTTGTTTCTTTCAAGCCAAGTGCACAAGTAAATGGTTATAAATTAATGAATAGTGTAAAACCCTCAAAAGACCCCATCCCTCAAAAGCTCCATTTAGCCATGGAAATGTGGAATGTGTACATAGAAAAGGAGAAGTGCATATAACACTAAGGTCCTAAACAAGCTTTCAGTATCTGAGTGGGTACAAATGCCCTATGTCTTTGGTATGGGGATAAGGGAAGAGTGCATGTGACTTCTAGCTGCCAGCCAGCTCCTTCATCCTCAGTGTTAGGTTTGTCCTCAGGCAGTGTTCCATTTTTGTTTCATACAAGTTTTGTTTCTTGTTCCATATTTGAATGCTACAACGTGTTGCTGCTGTGGTGCTATCTTTGGAGTTTACTTAAGCATTTGATGTATGGGGTCCTCAGTATAGTGCAGAGCAAGATTAGGGGATGGCAGATTTTCAGACCCCTGCCACTTTTCATTTGGAAAACTACAATTACATATATTTTACCTTGGGATGTTTTCAGTTAAATGTGTTGGGTAAACTTCTGGAGATCTGAACCTGAAAGTTACCATGGAGATTTCATGCTGTATGCACTTAACAGCATGTTTATATCCTTCATCAGGTGTTTCCCCTCCAGAGGCACTGTCTGTATTAGCTCCTTTTCTCATTGCTGCAACAAAAGCAATTTAAGAAGGAAAAGGCTTATTTTGGCTCCCAGTTTGAAGGCATAGTGAGGAATGTAGCTGCTTACATTGTCCAGGGCTAACACTCAGCTTGCCTTTTCCATTTTCCTCTGGCATGGTGGTGCCATCCACATTCACAGTGGTTCTTCCCAACCTCAGTTAAGCCTGTCTGGAAGCATCTTCGCAGATGCACCCTGAGATCTGCCATCTAAGTGATAGTAAACCCAGTCAAGCTAGCAATGAAGGTGAACCATCATACTGTCTGTCCAAAGTATTTGTGACATACCCACCAAAGATCCTTGCCTTCAAAGGTGAAAGGACATAGTGTTATAAAAAGATCAGTAAAGCCCCAGCAGAGGGTTCAGGGTGACTGAGCCTGTTAATTGTAGTTTGTTATTCACAGCTCTCTGATAGGCCTAGTGAAGTCCCAATCATCTGATGTGGACCCCAAGTTACTACAGCCAGCCTCTGTGGGCCTCTGTGGTGCTGAAACCCATCCCTAAGCTCCATCCTTCTAAATACATGGTGACCAAGTATACTGACAACAAGCATGGGTACTAAGGACCAGTAGCTATTTGAGCAAAGTACCAAATTCACCCTTGGCTTTACATCTCACATCTCACCTCCGTGTAAAAGAATCAAATCGAGTATCTGTACCTCTCATCTATCAGTGTTGGAGTTTAGGTTAGCTTCAGTTTATCTCCCCCTCAGTAGCACACTCCTACACTGGATTTCACATGATCTTGAGAAATAGCTGTCCAGCATTAGGGAGCACTTGAGAATGTGATGCACTATTCAGAAAGACCAACCCAGTTCTTCCTGGAACTAATTTTTTTTTTTCCAAAAAATTCCACCAAGCTGTTAAATGGAAAATAGCTGCTAAGAGTTCGGACATGCAAATATTTTTAGCTCTATAACTAACCAAGCAATCTATAGTGTCACCCTGATGGACAAAAGGCCAACTAATGCCTGAACTGACTCCTCCCAGCTGTTGGTGAAGTCCCAGATTGCCTAATCCAGTTGGGAAAGCACTTTATTTGGACCTAGTACACAGCACAGTGTCTTTGGTGAACAAGGTACCAGTGCAGCATCTGCAGGTAACATGGCCAGAGTGGCTCTGAGCAAGTTCTTCCATTCCTCTGGGTGCCCATTTCCTTGACTGTTGCATGAGACAAAATAGCACCTGTGGGTGTTCAAGGGACAGCATAGCCAGGTGCTGATTTGGAGTTCACCTGCCAGACTCTAGGTTTCCTAATTCTCATTCTTTTCTCTTCCTCCCATCCCTGGGAGCTGTCACTTCCACTGCCATGGTAGGAAAACCAGGTCCAAAAAACAGACCAGGCCTAGAACTCAAATCCAGAGCCATTGTCTTCCTAGCATCCAATGATTGGTATTATCAAGAAACCAGAAGAGACACATCAGATAGAGCCATGGAGCCTTACAGGAAAGTGGAATTGGGCCAGATAGCATTGAAGTTTGTTCCTGGCATCCCAACCCCTCTGTGCTTGAGGGCCTGCCTCTTGCAAATGTCAGCACCACTTTGACAACATGACATCATCCACCATGCACTTCCAGTTCTGACTCTACCTTTCAGAGTTAGCAGGAAATTTCCAGAGCATTTAGAAGCTGTGTATCAGGCACGTGTTAAAGTACCCTGCCTAGTTCTATCTTGGAGTTGGGCTTCTTCTAATCTGAGGGGACCCACAAGGAGGCTAGAGGCCATAACCTTGTGCTGAAAAGTGCATGGAGAAGGACCTGATCCTCATAAACATAGTCTTTTTCCTTGAAGACTGGCTTCATCATACATTAGCTAATCTCCTATGATGAGCTGGGCAGTGTTAACCTCAAAGGCACACTAGTCCCTTTTTACAATAGAAAACAAAAATCCCAGAGTTCTTTGGACACTGGCTGCCCACAGCATCTTTGCAGACCTTCCTTCTGTGCTGTGACTTACAGTCTTAGACTAGACAGAGCTCATTCTAACCCAGGAAAGCTACACACCTCACTGGGTATAACAGAGCTATTTGAGAGAGCCTCAAGATGAGCTGCTTGAAGCCACTGGGCTTGTGCTCTGGAGTTGCTTCTCATGGGGCTCCTTGCCTAAGAGATGCCTCCAAGTATACTGCAGCCTAAAGTAGGTGAGTGCAAGACTGGAACAACCAGCAGACCCACTGCAAGTGATCACCTCCCATGTGCCCTTTCCATTGCTGTTAAGATACTAGAATATAAGGTGTGTAGTTTCATAAACTGTAGTTGGAGGGGTCTGTATGACTTAATATCACCTCCAGTTCTAAGGTGCTTTTTTTGTACACCTTCGCATACACATCCCTTAACACCCTCCTGCTTCCTTGTAAGTGAAGCAAGCACAAGTCACTTGCATTCCAGAAAGTCCAAATATCCAGGAGGTCATCTCGCCAGCTCTTTCATGATCCAGATAAGTGGAATTCATTTAGCTTGTGACTTTGCCGTGCTAAAGGATTTCCTCGGGACCAGGTGCCCTGCGTGATCAGAACAGCCTGCCCTGGCATGCTGCCTGAAGAGCCCAGCAGCTAGAGAAGTTGAGCATGTTTCACCAAGTAACCCTGCCTTCCATCCAAGACAGAAATAGTCTGGGTGTCAGCCCAAGTCCCCAGCATAGTTCCAACAGGCCATTCTGCCTAGCTGTCTTGGCTGCTCCAGCCCCCTGTGTGTTGGGAACACACAGACAGGCTGCCCTGCCCTAAGTGAACAGATAGTGGATCTTTGCCATGCAAGAAAAGCAGGGTCATGACAACAGCAGCCTGACCTAGGAGAGTGTCTTCTTCATATACCTGGCTGCCCGTCCCATCTAGCCTAAGACTTGTTAGAATCTGTCTATCCTTCATTCTCATCCCTCCATCTTACTGTAGTAGATCATCACATTCCCAATTTCAGGTTTCCAGAAACCAAGGGGTCGGTGTCCTGCCAGTCCTGGTGGTAATAGTGGGATGGTGCTGGCAGGTGCTGCCACCCTACGTTCCTGAGTGCACCACTCTTAAAAGCAAGGCTCAATGCTGATACTCTTGTGGGCAACATAGGCAAAACAACCCCAACATAGTTTCCCCACTTTTCAGATACAGATCTGAGGTGAGGCTATGGGCAATTAGGAGGGCAGGCAGGTCACTCAGCATCACTGATCAAAACCAAGAATCCTTGTCTGCAACAAGCCCTGGTCTACCCTTTGGAGCCGGTTATTAAAAAAATGTCTTAAGACCCACATAGGTTAACTAGGAAGGGTGAGTGTATCCAAGAGGCCAAGAACTTGGGTAAGCCCTGAAAGCACTGCCACCTGTTGTGGGATATCTCAGACACAAAGAAGAATGCACACTATGGAAACAGCTAGACAAGGCATAATATCCCAGCAGTGAGCACCTACTAGTGCTACATTAGGGTAATAGCTATTCTAAACACAGCAGCAAACACAAACCACTCTGCTAAGATAGGGCCTGAACCCCATTACCCAGAGAATGGGATTCAGCATATTGACCCTCAGCACCCTATACCATGTTTGGTGAGGTGATGGCACTGCCCAGCTGCACGTTTGCATTCTGCAAAAGTTGCAGCCATGGCAGACTGTGAGCATGTATCCTGAAGGAAAAGCTACTGTGGTGTATGTGTGATGCATCATAGATTATGTGAATGGGTTATGCCATGTCTTCTGAAGCCTCTGGGAAAGTCCACTGGATTGCTTGCTGTTCATCCTGTCTGGGTAGAGTGTTTTAACATGCTAATAGTACCAGTTACTTTAAAAAAAAAAAAAAAAAAAAAAAGCTAAAGTGCTGATTTTTTACATCCAAATATAGAAAGTAAAAGCATAAGCAGCTCCAGGTTTGCCTTAGAAGAAGTATTGATTCACTGCTAAAGAGGAAATCAGAAGAACAGAGTGGTGGTGGTGGTGGTTACACAGAAACAGTGGTGCAGCCTACTGGCCTTACCGAAGGACTTTTGGTCAAGAAGTCTGCCAGTGTAAAGAGAAAAGCTCATTTCAATATTAAAATTTTCTCAGAAAGCTGGGCTTGGTGGCACACACCCTTAATTTCAATACTCAGGAGGCAGAGGTATGTGGATCTCTGTGAGTTCTATGCTAGCCAAGGCTATGTAGAAGAAGAAGAAAAAAACATGTCTCTGGGATTGGAAAAAATGTCCAAGAGCCAGTTCTCCTCCTCAGTTTTCAGGCTCCTGTGAGACATTGTGCCCCCAGCCTCTCCAGGGATCTGGATGGTTGAAGAGTAAAAATGGGCCATTCATAGTGAGACTAGTTCTGACCAATACTAAAGGCTCTGCAAAGTAACTTGCCTGTCATGTCACACTTGGTCATAGCCAAGAGGACAAAAAACAATAATAAATTCTTACTTAGAAGAAGTGGATCTTGCTTTTGTCTTTTTTGGGAATGAGCAGTGGTTGAGACAGGGTCTCACTATTTAGATTACCATACCCAGTTTGTTTGCTCACTCTTTCTCTCTTCCCTCCCTCCTTCCCTCCCTCCCTTCCTTCCTTCCTTCCTTCCTTCCTTCCTTCCTTCCTTCCTTCCTTCCTTCCTTCCTATTTATTTATTTATTATCAATATATATGACCATGGTTAAAATTTCAGTAGCCGCTAAGGGCTTGTTTACATAGAAAAAGCAATGGTGGATGGCCAGAGAGAATGCTTAAATGGTGGTTTGGAGTAAGCATTTTTTTTCTAGAGGACCTAGATTTGTTTCCAGCACACACATTGCTAGCTCAGACCTGTTCATAACTCCAGCTCCAGGGGATCCAACACCTGGCCTCAGGTCACCTACACTCAAGTGCATATATACAATTTAAAGTAATAATTTTTTTAGAGCAGTCACAAAATTCCTCGACAACATATCTGCCTAAAAGCATCTTTTTTGTTTTGTGTGTACTGTATGAGTTTTATTGATTCTCAAGAATTTAGGTAGAAGAGAGACCTAAATTTAGGTAGTAGGGAGGCCACTTTCTAGAGCCACATTTGAAAATGTATTGTTCCTCTCCAAAGCAAACCAGAATGCTGTAGCCTGTTCTGTACAACCCCCCCCCCTTTTAAGATTTATTTATTTAATGTATGTGAGTACACTGTGGCTGTTTCAGACACACCAGAAGAGGGCATCAGATCCCATTACAGATGGTTGTGAACCACCATGTGGTTGCTGGGAATTGAACTCAGGTCCTCTGGAAGAGTAGTCAGTGCTCTTAACCACCAAGCCATCTCTCCAGCCCCCTCCCCTGCTCTTGATGCTGGCTTCATTTAAAAAACAAACAAACAAACCTGCAGTGTTAGTAAAATACCCAATCAAAAATGGTAGTAAAACCTAGCAGGGTTAATGAAGATCATGTCTGTGGAAGCTCTCCCTCTACCTTGCATGTGCCCTTTGTCCGTTAACTTCAGCATTCTCCTCACTCAGCCTACTTTATGAGCTACTGTGAAGGCTCCTCTACAGAAGCATAGCCAGCACTGTGCACCTGGGCCTCATTCTAAGGACACAGCTCACTATCATGATATTGTTGGGTACCACCTCCCTGGTCCAGATACTAATCTTAAACAGCATCCCATACAGATGGTTATCCACTAACAAGGAAAATAAAAAGTTCTGGACCATTCTTTAAATGACATCCATGGCTATTAATAGTTATTTTATGTATTGAGAGAATATTTGCCATCCTGTAATTTTCATTCTTAGTCATGCTCTGCTCCCTAGAGCCATTGAAACAAGATGGCAGTTGTTCAGATATTTGAAATAGTGACATTGACTATTCCCTTTTCTTTTTTTTTCTGTGTGTGTGTGTGCGCACACTTACCCATACAGGGACCAGAAGTTAATAATCAGGCATCTTTCTCTCATTGGCTGTTCTTACTTTTTTTTTTTTTGGTTTTTGAGACAGGGTTTCTCTGTACAGCCCTGGCTGTCCTGGAACTCACTTTGTAGACCAGGCTGGCCTTGAACTCAGAAATCCGCCCGCCTCTGCCTCCTGAGTGCTGGGATTAAAGGCGTGCGCCACCACGCCCGGCTGTTCTTACTTTTTAAGACCAGATCTCACTGAATCTGAAACTTGTTATAGCTAGATTGGCTACACAGATCTACCTCTCTCCAGCCCCCAGAGAAGATATTTGAAACCAGAAGGGCTATTTAAAAGATGGAAGGCTGCTTGTTGAAGTATGCTTTAATAAAGAAGGGTTCTAAGCCGGGCGTGATGGTGCACGCCTTTAATCCCAGCACTCGGGAGGCAGAGGCAGGCGGATTTCTGAGCTCGAGGCCAGCCTGGTCTACAAAGTGAGTTCCAGGACAGCCAGGGCTACACAGAGAAAGAAACCCTGTCTCGAAAAAAAAAAAGGGGGGGGGGGTTCTTTGGAGACTTAATGGTAGGCAGGGTGCCTCAATCTCTGGTAAGCTGACATAGTGCATATCAGCCACTACTAGTAAGTCTGCTAACAGGTGTGAACTAGTCACTCTAGAATTTTCTTTCTGTGTTTGTGATGATCCTGGCATGCCCTACTGGGTTCTGGTGTATCTATGTGGGACTCTGCTTGAGCCCCCAGCCTATTCTCTGTATGATCTCAGGCCCAAGTCAAATGATCTTGCTCTACTATACAGTATCCTGGTCTGCATCCACTTGCCAGCCCGCTGGTCACTTTTAGCCGTCATGATAGGCACAGTCAGCTCTTGGTGCTGTTTGTTTTTAATTGATTGTAAGTGGTAGTTGTAATAAATTGTGCTTGCTAGGCTAATGATACCTTTCCTAAATTATGCCATGGTGTTGGGTACAACAGCAACAGGATTGCTATTTTAAAATGAGGTTTGGTAAAACAAACAGGCAGGCCGCTTACAGGAAATGCTGAGCTAATGATTAATTGATGTTCTGGAGCTGGCCCTTACTCTCAGATGTACTGTTTCTGTGATGATCCTGTAGTGAGGGAGGCTACAGCCCACACCCTACTTCATTTCCAGATAGACGACGTATATAGTTCCTTTTCTGCCGCCTTGTGCAGAGGGTTGTGATGCCTGGTTTAAGCTGGCTGTTGGCTCTTTCACAGTGTCAGGAGTGCCTTTCTTTCCATTCTGGGACACAGTACTTCATCATATTGCCATGTTAAAGAGGCTGATACTTAGGGACATGAAAGAGAGCTTAGAACATGGTTTCAGACTAGTTTATGAAAACTGGAAGCTGCTGATACATTTCCATGGCTTGTTAACATATGTCCAGTTCCTGCTAAATAGGTAGAAAGTTTAAATGTGTCTAAGATCATTTTCTTAAGTCATTGAGGAAAGAGTCCATGGTGAAATTACTAAAGCCAGAGTAATGACACTTGCCTGTAATCCTGATGAGGGGGAAACAGAAAAATCACCATGAAGTCAGCCAGCATGGGCTACATAACAAGACTGACGTCATCTTTGAGGAGGCCATTGTTCTCATCATTATTGGCACCATTGTTTTGAAAAAGCCGGAGGTGTAGCTCTCAATTGGTCGGGATTTACCTAGTATGGTTAAGGCCTGTGGTGACATAGCACTCAGGAGAAACAGAGTCAAGGCAAGGAGCAGTGAGTAGGTAGTTGGCAACAGTAGAAAAACAGTATCTCCAAAGTTACATGGAGAACTAGAGAGATGGCTCAGCAGTTAAGAGCACTGCAGCTTTTGCAAGACTTGCATTTGGTTCCAAGCATCCATATGGTGCCTCACAACTGTTTATAGTATGGTTATAGGGGCTCCAACACCCTCTTCTGGCCTTACATACATGCATTCAAACAAGGCACACAAACACATGATGTGAATATGTTTTTAAAAAATTTTAAAAACATGTCAGGTGTGGTGGTGCACACCTTTAATCCCAGAACCCAGGAGACTGGCGCATGTGAATCTTTGTGAGTTCAAGGCCAGCCTGATCTACAGAACAGGTTCCAGGACAGCCAGGGCTACAGAGAAACCTTGTCTCAAAAAAAAAAAAAAAAAAGATTCCAAGTTTGATTCTGAGCACTCACATCCTATGGCTCACATCTGCCTGAAACTCCCAACTTCAGGTTCAGGAGACCTGATGCCTCTGGCCTGTGAGGGCAGCTATACTCACATACACAACATACACACAGACATACAAATTTTTGATTAGTTTTTTGTTTTGAGACAGGGTCACTATGTAGCCCTAGCTGGACTCACTATATAGACCAGGCTAGCCTCAAACTCAAAAATCCACCTGCCTCTGCCTTCCAGTAGTTAGGATTAAAGATATGTGTCTCCAACCTGGTTCCTACACATCATGTAAATTTTAAATTAAGGTGGTTTTTTTTTTTATTTTTTGGTTGTTTTTTTTTTTTTTTTTTTTTTTTTTTTTTTTTTTTTTTTTTTTTTTTTTTTTTTTTTTTTTTTTTTTTTTTTTTTTTTTTTTGGTGGGTAGGTATGGGTATGTGGGTTTATTTTTTTCAAGACAGGGGTTTTTTTGTGTAGCCCTGACTGTCTCTGGAACTTACTCTGCAGACGGAGCTGGCCTTAAATTGAGAGACCTGTCTGTCTCTGCTTCCCAAGTGAGTGCTGGAATTAAAGGTATGCGCCAGTACCACCTAGCAGATTTAAGTTTGGGGTTTTGTTTAAAGAAAAACAAAACAGACCATCCATTTTCCTGAGGAGACTGCACCTGGACCCCAGTTGGTACATGAGCTTGGAGCAGCATTAAGTTCAATTTGGTAGCTGCCAGGGAAGAGCTGTGCTGCCAAATAAACACTCAAGACTACCCCTACCCACTGTCCATGTGGAAGAATAAACATCATCATGTTTCACTGACTCACAAGTGAATGGATGAGGGGGATATACTGGGACCTTAGCAAGCAGAGGGTAGCATGGCCAGAGGCATGATGGCTCCTCTATGGCCAGGTGCTGCTGTTGAGTTTGGTGCTACTTAATTCTATAGGGTCAAAGGTCTATGGGCATTAAGCTTTTTAGAAGGGGAACTGGTGACTTCTGATACATATTTGTCAGAGTCCACCTGTTAGTCCAGAGTCCTAGAACACATAAGCCTGTGGGGCCGTGGGTGTGGGGGAAATGGGAGAGAACCTGCGTCCTGCCAGAGTTCAGGGCGGATGTGGGAAGACTGCCACACACTTTCCACGCTCCCCAGGTGGATGTCTGGCTGAGGGAAGCCACAGAATCCCAGCTTGTCGGGGGTAGGGGGGTGAGGGGAGTGAGGGATGGGCAAGGGGCAGTCCTAGGGCATTCCACGATGGATACCGCAAAAGAGCTGAGAACAGAACAGAGCCCTGAGCAGCTCGGTCAGCTCCAGGCCGAAGGGAGGAGAGGGCAGGCAGAGAGGGCACTTGATGGTTCCCACACAGGTTTGAGAGTGTGAGAGTCCTTGGTCTGCAGCTGCAGCATAGGAAGGCCTTCTGGCGGGAGGTTAGAGGTGGCCTGTTAGGAGAAAGCCTATCCCATCGTTCAAGCACGGTGGGCCTTGATAAGCAGAGACAGTCTATGGTTCTAGAGCTTTATTGTAGAAAGGCAAGGAAAAGGAGAAAAAGTAGAAGGAGAGAGAGAGGCAGGCCATGGCCACATGGAGAGAGAGAAAGAGAGGGGGGGGCTAGAGAGTAAGAAAGGTGAGAGCTTAAAGAGCAAGGAGGGGCCAAGCAGCCCCTCTTATAGTGGGCTGAGCTATCTTGCTGTTGTCAGGTAACTGTGGGGGTAGAGTCTAGCCCAAATGCCAGAAGCTTGGGACTTTGTGTGATTGATAGTCATAGAATTATGGAGTTGGAGGCTTGGAGGCTCTGTGGTGTCAGGCACCTAGCTCTGGGAACGTGACTCACTTTTCCATCTCATGTGGAGTTCTGTCCTGGGTCACCAGAGCAAGCAAGCCCCATTCAAAAAAAATAGGCTGCCTTTCACAGTCCCACATAGACCAAGGGGTCTTAGTCACCCAATGGCCTCTCCAGAGGCAGCAGTGAATGCTGACAAGTCTTGAAGTGCCTGGCTCTCAGAAGCCTGTTGTCTGGGATGTGCAGTCTTCTCCCCCACAACCCCTCTACCCCTCGAATCCTCAGTACACCTCTGCTAACTAACTAGCACTGCTAACTAGACTAGATCATGGTCTTCAGAAGGGATATTGTTTCTTTGACAGCAGAACCCATCTCAGTTTTCTCAGTGATGTCGCAGTGCTAGATTAGATGTGTACTCATGATGACAGTGGACTTCTTTCCTTGGCAGCTGGAAAATGGACTCTACAGTTAGCTCCAAGGAAAGTGTTTCTATGTGGAAAAACAGAAAATATCCTGGGGTTTTGTTTTAATATTTACTTTTTATATGCATGAGTGTTTTGGCCTGCATGTGTGTATGTGCCTAGTGCTCAAGGAAGATGGTATCAAATTCCCCTGGAACAGAGTTAGTGACAGTCACCATATGGAAGCTGGGAGCCAAACCCAAGTCCTTTACAAAAGCAGCAAATATTCTTAACTGTTTAGCCATTGCTCCAGCTCTTACATTATGTTTTTGTGATTTGATTTTTATGATTAGTCTTGAAAAAAATGCTTATGGTTAATTTTGTTGTTGTTTGGTCTGGGTTGGGTTTGGGTTTCTGGCAGGGCCTTACTGTGTAGCCCTTGCTGACCTGGAACTCATTGTATAGACCAGATTGGCCTTGAGCTTACAGAGATTCACCTGTCTTCTGCTCCTTGAGTGTTTGGATTAAAGGTTTATTACATGGTGCCCAGCAAAATTTTTTAAATTTTTAATTAGCATGCTTCAGAAAAAGTAATAAAGAGGGGCTAGAGGAATGGCTAAGCAGTTAGCACTAGAGGACGACCTAGGTTCAGTTTCCCTTTGCATGAACACATGTAGGGAAAATACCAATCTAATACCAATTTTACATAAAATAAAAATCCATTTAAAAAGAAGCAAGTAATAAATAGCCAGGCATGTGGTGTGTGCCTTATTCCTAGCACTCAGGAGTCAAAGGTCAGGCAAGTCTCAATGAGTTGGCAACCAGACAAGACTACATAGCAATACCTTGTCTCAAAACAAACAAAGAAATAATTTCAATAAAACAAGAAGTCAGGCTGGTGTAGCACTGAGATAACTGGATTTCTGTTTTGTTGTGTTGTGTCTTTTGAATCATAGTTTCTCTGTGTAACCCTGGCTGTTCTGGAACTCACTGTGTAGACCAGGCTGGCCTCAAACTCAGAGATCGGCCTGCACCTGCCTGATGGATAATCCTGAATGCTGGGATTAAAGGCATGTGCCACCACCACCTGGCAGTAATTGGATTTCTTGAGCTCAGGGATTCAAGGGCAACCTGGCAATAAGGCAAGACAAAGTATCAAAAAAAAAAAAAAAAAAGTTTTTTGTTTTTTTTTTACACTCTATCCATACAGTGCTGTTCTTAATTCACGGCGTTACTTAAAAAAAAAAAAAAAAAAACAGCCGGGCATGGTGGCGCACGCCTTTAATCCCAGCACTCGGGAGGCAGAGTCAGGCGGATTTCTGAGTTCCAGGCCAGCCTGGTCTACAAAGTGAGTTCCAGGACAGCCAGGGCTACACAGAGAAAGAAACCCTGTCTCGAAAAACCAAAAAAGAAAAGAAAAAACAAAACAAAAAACTCATGCCATGTTCAGGGTCTTTGATGTCTGCAAATAGCAATGGAGTCTTTCCTTAAGATCCTTATAGCAGGAACCCAAACTGGTGGCACCTACCTTGGCTTTCAAATGAAACAGTACATCTACAGAAGAAAAAGTAATAACATCTGCATCATAAATCTGAAGGGGACCTGGGAGAAGCTCTGATGTGAGCATCATCTCTAAGAACACTGGCCTCTTTGCTCCTAGAGCATTGATTTACCAGATCTAAGCAGCCTTCAGAAAGCCTCATCTTCTGGTGGTTACAGATCCCAGGGCTAACAACCCCTAAGGTGTCTAACATCTTCCTGCCATTGCTCTGTGTGACACAGATTTTCCTCTGTGCTGTGTTGACATTGCCATTCTATGCAACAAGGGAGCTCAATCAGTGAATCTGATGTGGTTGCTAGCCCAGGAAATTCTGCACATGTATGGCACTATCATCCATAAGCACTCATGGGACATCATGCCTGATCTCTACCTTAAGAGATCCCGAAGAAATTGCAAAAGAACAAGCACAGTGAAAAGGCTATGACCAGGGAAAAATGTCAGAGCGAATAGACCACAATGGCTCCTCAGCTCACTGCTGCTCAGTCAGAGGTGGCATACTGATCTGACACTGTACAGGTGCCTCTGTGCCTGTCCAGTAATTCCAGCCATTGACTGGTCTGCAGCTCCTATGGCTCAGGCCAGTGAATGGGTTGGAGCCACCACTGAGCTATTCTGCAAACACTTGAGCAAAAAAAAGAAAAAGACCTCTTTTAAGTACAAAATGAGAAGCACAACAGAGGGAAATCAGCAGTATTGATGAGAAATAGACCTAAGCTGGGGCTTTGGGGTGTTCTGTGGTAAAGCACTTGCTGGGCCAATTCCTCCCTAGCACCGCTATAACACAAAAAGCTACTTAAGGCTTTCTACCTGTGAAAGACTGGGAGAACCTAAACAAGGATGGAACTGTTTCTAGAGTCATTGTATATGCTGGGATCTTTAGAAACATGGTGTGTGATGTGTGCTTTGGTTTTTATATTACTGAAGATCAAACCAAGGCAGGTGGCCTACCATTAAACAGTACTGAGAGCTCAGTCAGCTCCTAAGGGCTGTGTTATAAAAACATGAACACACTGAATAATAGAGAAAAATGTCATAGGATGCTCCATATGTGCAAGAAGGGACAGTGTGTCAATTCTTCATTTATTTGGGGTCAAGAAAAGCTTATTGAGTGTCCAACAAGGGAATAGCTGAGGTGAGGCACACTGGGCCTTTCTTTCTGCTTTCTGTGCCTCTGGTACTGGAATGGAGATTCTGCTCGTAGCCAGCAAGTGCTATATATAACACTGAACCACATTTCTAGCCCTTTATCTTCCTTTTGATTTTTGTGTGTGTTTGATTTTTACTTATTTTGTTGTTGCTGGTAGAGGTAAGTGTTACTTATCCTTCCCTGGGTTCCAGAGATTAAGCTCAGGCTATCAACCTTGTCAGTGCCTTTGTCTGCTGAGCTGTCTTACCAAGCTCGTATTTGACCTTCTGAGACATGGTCTCTCTCTGTCACCCTTGTAAACCTGGGACTCATCGTGTTGCCCCGACTGGGCGTATTATGACACTTGCTTCCTACCTTCTAGAATTACAGGTGTGCACCACCCTGCCTGGCTTTTTATTTTTAATTGGAAAACACTCAGACTGGAGAAACAGGTCAGAGGGCCTGAGATCGGGTAGCTCACAACTCTCTGTAACTCCAGCTTCAGGGCATCCGCATCCTTTGCTCGTTTCTGTATACTGTAGTCACTTCACTCATGTAGCATACATACTCATATTCAAAACCAAAATAAGTCTTTTGTTATTTTTTTTAGAAAAGGGTAAAGGCTGGAGAGATGACTCAGCAATTAAGAGCTCTTCCAGAGGACCCAGGTCGATTTTCCAGAACCGTTGTCTGGCCTTCAGTGGCATCAGGCCATTTTTATTGTAATACTTAAGACTGTACATTAAAATGCGGTTAATATTGAAAGGGTATAGTAATGCATGCCTTTAATTCTAGCACTCGGAAATGGGGACAAATAGATCTCTGAGTTTGAGACCAGTCTGGTCTACATATCAAGTTCCAACAGAGCTAAGCCAAATAAATGTTGTAGAGACTGGACGATCAGATGTTCAAGGCCAGACTAAACTACATAAGACTATCTTTGAAGTAAAGGAAGGTGGGACCCAGTAGTATGATACTTTTAAGTAAAAATACAAGGAACTGAAGCATCAAACAAAGTACTGTTAGCCCTGCTCTTCCCTCATGGTGGGAACCTTGTGGACTCTGCAAACAGCCCCTGTCCCCATGCACAGACCCTCACCCCTGCTCTTCAGCTCTGGGTCATAGGACCTGCTTATTCTTTGTCCACAGGACTAAGCACTGAAGGCATCTACCGGGTCAGTGGAAACAAGTCAGAAATGGAAAGTTTGCAAAGACAGTTTGATCAAGGTAAGTAAGGCACAGTCTGGCCATTAAACCTGAGCTAAGCCTGGAGGTTCTGGCTCCCACTGCTGTCTGCCATCATTATAGGTTTCCCTACCCTGCCTCACTTCTCTGGAAGAGCCTTACCCCTGACCTGGCAGCCATTTGAATTAATAATCAGGCCAGAGGTGTCTACATCTCAAAATGGCCCTGTAGGAGAGACAGTGGGGAACGTTTCCAGATACTTGGGACACTGAGCTGCGGCTCCCACTTCTAAGCTGAACTCTGGGGCTGCCCTGTTCCCATGTAAGTCTATGAGAGTCTCCAAGCTAGTGACTCAGCTCTTAATGTGCGAAATGTCCACAGTGGATGCCAGGCCATGCCACCAGTGTCGGGGCAGAACAGTGAAGTACTCTTAACTATCATCAGCCAGAGAGTAGAGAAGCAGAGAGAACAGGGACCAACTTCTGGAGCAGCCAACACCTGCTGTCATGGGCCAACTGACATGCCACCTTGTAATCATGAGCCACTGTTGAAAAATCAAGAATATGTCCTGGTAAAACACATCTTCCTTATATACGTGTCAGATAATATACTTACTAAGCCAAGATGTCACCAGGTAGAATTATCTTAGAATTACGGATACCTATAAAAATCTGAACCGCTGGTAATCCAGAGAGAAATACTTCATGCCCATATGTAGACAAGTCTTACAGAATCAATCATGCAGTGAGGCCTAGAGAGAGAAGGGAAATGAGAAGAAGGGTCAGTGGAGTGGTGGGCGGGAAGAAAATGAGGGATTCTTCCTCCTTCCATCAGGATCTGGATAAAGATATGACTATGGTTGGCAGGAACAGAAGTAAAGAAATAGCTGAAGCAGGCTAGGCGTGGCGGCGCACGCCTTTAATCCCAGCACTCAGGAGGCAGAGGCAGGCGGATTGCTGAGTTCGAGGCCAGCCTGGTCTACAAAGTGAGTTCCAGGACAGCCAGGGCTATACAGAGAAACCCTGTCTCGGGAAAAAAAAAAAAAAGAAATAGCTGAAGCTCATCAGATCCGAGTTGAAGGACGGGTGGCCTAGGAGACTATGGTCACCAGTCACTCTTCTCCTTCCCACAGGCCAGAGGTGACCTGTCAGGCCATGTCTGTGAACCCAGGCTGCCAGCTCTTCTACACTCCATGCTAATCCCAAGCCCCTGCTCTGGGCAACATATATTAGCCTTTTCTAGGAGCTTTCTTGTGGCTTCTGCTAACTTAGATGGGTCTGGCCTCACTTGGTTGGCTTTCTTTCAGACCACAATCTGGACCTGGCAGAGAAAGACTTCACTGTGAACACTGTGGCAGGGGCTATGAAGAGTTTTTTCTCAGAGCTACCAGACCCCTTGGTACCATACAGCATGCAGATTGACTTGGTGGAAGCTCACAGTAAGTACAGACAGCCTAAGAGAGGCTCCAGGTTGCCTGGCCATTTTTTTTTAAATTTACATTTCAAATGTTATCTCCTTCCCCCACACACCCACCAACCCACCCACTCCTGCTTCCTGGCCCTGGCATTCCCCTATACTGGTGCATAGAGCCTTCATAGGACCAAGGGTCTCTCTCCTTCCATTGATGAGCAACAAGGCCATTCTCTGCTACATAGGCAGCTGGAGCCATGAGTTCCACCATGTGTACTCTTTCGTTGGTGGTTTAGTCCTTGGGAGCTCTGGGGGTACTAGTTAGTTCATATTGTTGTTCCTCCTATGGGGCTGCAAACCCCTTCAGCTCCTTTTGAGTCCTTTCTCTAGCTCCTCCATTGGGGACGCTATGCTCAGTCCAATGGAAGGCTAAGAGCATCTACCTTTGTATTTGTCAGGCACTGGCAGAGCCCCTCAGGAAACAGCTATAACCCGCAAGCACTTGTTGGCATCCACAATAGTGTCTGGGTTTGGTGACTGTGTATGGGATGGATCCCCAGATTGGGCAGTCTCTGGATGGTCATTCCTTCAGTCTCTGCTCCACACTTTGTCTCTATAACTCCTTCCATGGGTAATTTGTTTTCCCCTTCTAAGAAAGACTGAAGTAGCCACACTTTGGTCTTCCTTCTTCTTGAGTTTCATGTGATTTCTGAATTGTACCTTGGGTATTCCGAGCTTCTAGGCTAATATCGATTTATCAGTGAGTGCATACCATGTGTGTTCTTTTGTGATTGGGTTACCTTATTCAGGATGATATTTTCTAGTTCCATTCATTTGCCTGAGAATTTCATTAAGTCTTTTTTTGTTTTTTGTTTTGTTTTTCGAGACAGGGTTTCTCTGTATAGCCCTGGCTGTCCTGGAACTCACTTTGTAGACCAGGCTGGCCTCGAGCTCAGAAATCCGCCTGCCTCTGCCTCCCAAGTACTAGGATTAAAGGCGTGGGCCACCACCGCCTGGCTAAGTCATTATTTTTAATAGTTGTGTAATAACTCCATTGTGTAAATGTACCACACTTTCTGTATCCATTCCTCTGTTGAAGGACATCTGGGTTCTTTCCAGCTTCTGGCTATTATAAATAAGGCTGCTATGAACATAGTGGAGCATGTGTTCTTATTACCAGTTGGAACATCTTCTGGGTATATGCACAGAAGAGGTATTGCTGGATCCTCCGGTAGTACTATGTCCAATTTTCTGAAGAACCGCCAAACTGATTTCCAGAGTGGTTGTACAAGCTTGCAATCCCACAAGCAATGGAGGAGTGTTCCTCTTTCTCCACATCCTTGCCAGCATCTACTGTCACCTGAGTTTTTGATCTTAGCCATTCTGACTGGTGTGAGGTGAAATCTCAGTTGTTTTGATTTGCATTTCCCTGATGACTAAGGATATTGAACATTTTTTAGGTGCTTCTCAGCCATTCGGTATTCCTCAGTTGAGAATTTTTTGTTTAGCTCTGTACCCCATTTTGTAATAGTTATTTGTTTCTCTGGAGTCCCAACTTCTTGAGTTCTTTGTGTATATTGGATATTAGCCCTCTATCATATATAGGGTTGGTGAAGTTCTTTTCCCAATTGGTAAGTTGCCATTTTGTCCTATTGACAGTGTCCTTTGCCTACAGAAGCTTTGCAATTTTATGAGGTCCCATTTACCTTTTTTTTTTTTTTTTTTTTTTTTTTTTTTTTTTTTTTTTTTTTTTTTTTTTTTTTTTTTTTTTTTTTTTTTTTTTTTTTTTGGTTTTTTGGTTTTTTGAGACAGGGTTTCTCTGTATAGCCCTGGCTGTCCTGGAACTCACTCTGTAGACCAGGCTGGCCTCAGACTCAGAAATCCGCCTGCCTCTGCCTCCCAAGTGCTGGGATTAAAGGCATGTACCACCACTGCCTGGCCCCATTTGTCAATTCTTGAACTTAGAGCATAAGCTATTGGTATTCTGTTCAAGAAATTTTCCCCTGTGCCCATGTACTTGAGGCCCTTCTCCACTTTATTTTCTATTAGTTTTAGTGTCTCTGGTTTTATGTGGAGGTCCTTGATCCACTTGGACTTGAGCTTTTGTACAAGGAGATAAGAATGGATTGATTTACCTTCTTCTACATGCTAGCCACCAATTGAGCCAGCACCATTTGTTGAAAATGCTATCTTGCTGGGTGTGGTGACGCACACCTTTAATCCCAGCACTTGGGAGGCAGAGGCAGGTGGATTTCTGAGTTTGAGGCCAGCCTGGTCTACAGAGTGAGTTCCAGGACAGCCAGGGCTACACAGAGAAAGAAACCCTGTCTCGAAAAACCAAAAAAAGAAAAGAAAAGAAAGAAAAGAAAAGGCTATCTTTTTTCCACTAGATGGTTTTAGCTCCTTTGTCAGAGATCAAGTGACCATAGGTGTGTAGGTTTTAATTTCTGGGTCTTCAATTCTATTCCATTGATCTACCTTTCTGTCACTGTACCAATACCATGCAGTTTTGTTTTGTTTATCACAATTGCTCTGTAGTACAGCTTGAGGTCAAGGATGGTGATTTCCCCAGAAGTTCTTTTGTTGTTGAGAATAGTTTTCCCTATTCTAGGTTTTTAGTTATTCCAGATGAATTTACAAATTGCTCTTTCGAACTCTGTGAAGAATTGAGTTGGAATTTTGATGGGGGTTGCATTGAATCTGTAGATTGCTTTTGGCAAGATGGTCACTTTTACTTTTTTCCTTCCAATTTATTTTACATTTTCCTGCCAATCCATGAGCATGGGAGATCTTTCCATCTTCTGAAATCTTTTTGATTTCTTTCTTCAGTCACTTGAAATTCTTGTCATACAGATCTTTCACTTGCCTAGTTAGAGTCACACCAGGGTATTTTATATTATTTGTGACTATTGTGAAAGGTGTTGTTTCCCTAATTTCTTTCTCAACCTGTTTATCCTTTGTGTAGAGGAAGGTCACTGATTTGTTTGAGTTCATTTTATATCCAGCCACATTGCTGAAAATAATTTTATGGTTGGGAGTCACTACACTATGAGGACCTGTATTAAAGGGTCACAGCATTAGGAAGATTGAGACCCACTGACTGCTCTAGGGTAACCATTGTGTAGAGAATGTCATGTGCCTTGAAGGACCTGACCTCTTGAGGCTGCCCACCATAGGGTACGTATTCTATTATTTTTGCCAAAGGAAGCCTTGGCTCTTGTAAGGGAAAAAGGGGAAGACCAGAAACAGCAATTCCTCTATAGCTACTGAAGGGGTTTTTGGACAGCCTGATCTACCTAGTCAGTTCCAGGACAGCCAGAACTACATAGTATAATCCTGTCTCAAAAAGAAAAAAGAAAAGAAAGAAAAAAAGAAAGAATTCCCTTTCCGAGCATTAAAAGAAAAGACAAGACAAGAGGTATGTATGGTCCTGGGCTAGCTCATCACTGCGTGACTCAAGCTTTACTCTCAAGGCTATGTTGAGGTTATAGGCCAAGTGGCTTCCAGTCCTGAGTCCCTGCTCCTCTAATGAATCCACCCCAGCTATGGAGGATGCAGGGCTCAGGTTATTTACACATGCTCTGTTTTAACATTTGTTAGCCTCCCCTTTTTGCCCACCTACCAAGGCTTCAAGGCAGCACTTATGTGGGGATCATCTTAGACTCATGCTGTCTCTCTAAGGGAAGTTGGAAGGAAGTTCAGGAGGCCAGCTGCAGGACCCAGTTCTCACCGGGTTTGCTTTGCCTTGAACTGGCGCCACCTAGAGGCATGTTGAATGCTGGCACCCAACAGAATGCCATTGTTTCTTGGAACAGCTGACATAGCACCTTTTTGTTTGGGGAGGGGCAGAAGAGGGTTTTGCTGATAGAAGGAGGGGCAGAAGAGGGTTTTGCTGATAGAAGGCTATCTCAGGGTTCTATTGCTGCAACCGAAATACCATGACCAAGAAGCAAGTTTCTTATGAAAGGGTTTATTCTGCTTACACTTCCACATCGCTGTTCATCACCAAAGGAAGTTAGGTCAGAAGCTTAGAGACGAAATCTGGAGCAGGAGCTGATGCAGAGGACATGGTACTCTTACTGTTTACTGCTTTGGTCCTCATGACTTGCTCAGCCCAATTTCTTATAGAACTCAGGACCAAGTCAGGGATGGCTCCACCTGCAATGGGCTTGACCCTCTCCCATAGATCACTAATTGACAAAATGCTTTACAACTGGATCTCGCGGATGTATTTCCTCAAGTGAGGCTCCTTATTTCCTCAAGTGAGGCTCCTTTATCTGATGACTAGATTATGTCAGGTTGACACCAAAACCAGACCCCTTATCAACTTGACACACAAACATCACTATTAAACCATAGGCTTATTCATCTTTTTCTTATGAATAATTTTTCTTGCTCATCCCCAAGATCTCACATTAAAAACAACTTTAAAAGTCCCCTAGTCTTTACAAACTCGAACACATTAAAATTTCATTCCCTTTAAAATATCCAGTCTCTTAAAATTCAGACTCTGATTTCAAGAGGGAAAAATCAGGGCACAGTCACAATCAAATCAAAGCAAAATCATACTTCATCTGTCCAAGGTCTAGGGTCCTCTCACAATCTTTTGCACTCCCCAGAAGTGGTTGAGTCACTTCTCAAGCTCTGCCCTCTGCAGCACACAGCTTGTCTTCTAGGATCCACCTAGCTCCACTCCACTGCTGCTGCTATTCTTGGTGGTCATTTCATAGTACTGGTATCTCCAAAATCTGCTGGGTCCTTGCTGCAACTGGCCTGCACTTTCACCAATTGGCTCATAGGCTAGCTTCATGGAGCCAAGCCTCAACTTCTCTGCATGACCCCGTCAGTCCTGACACCAAGGCTGCACCTTCACTAATAGCCTTTCACAGTACTAAGCCTCAGTTGTTCTTCATGTCTTTAAAACGTGAGTGACTATTACACATTACCAAGTCTGGCTGCCAACATGAAGTACTACTATGGTCACCTCTGGAAAAGTTTCTGTGTGCTGACTCTCTCAGGAAACATTTTCCAACGCATTTTACCTCAACAGTCCTGGTCCCTTCTTAATCACTGCTAATTTCTTAGCTCCAGCTGACCAGCCTCGATTGTCCAGTAATGTAAAGGTTTCATTTCAGTAGTTCTGGTCTCTTGTTCATCACAGCTGACCTGAACCACAGAATCTAATTGAGAATAGCAAATGGCCCTGTTTTGAGTCTTCCATCTTCCCTCTGAAACTTCACAAGGCAGGCTGTGCTGCTCTCAGCATTATTACCTTCCAAGTTCCTAAATAACTTCTCACTGAGCTCTCAACACCCAATGGCTTTCTAGCCCAAAGTTCCAAAGTCCTTCCACAATCTTCCCCAAAACATGGTCAGGCCTGTCACAGCAATACCCTACTCCTAGTAATGACAGGGCTTTACTTCTGTGAACAGATACCATGACCTTTCTTATAAGGACAGCATTTAATTGGGGCTGGCTTACAGGTTCAGAGGTTCAGTCCATTATCATCAAGGCAGGAGCATAGCAGTGTCCGGGCAGGCATGGTGCAGGCAGAACTGAGACTTCCACATCTTCATCTGAAGGCTCCTAGGAGAAGACTGGATTCCAGGCAGCTGAGGGTCTTAAAGCCTATGCCCAAGGTGACACACCTATTCCAGCAAGGCCACACCTCCTAATGGTGCCACACCCTGGACAAAGCATATACAAACCATCAAAGAAGAACCACTTTCCTTCTTCCAGTCGCTTCTGACACCTAGTCTGTGGGTTTCCACAGCTCAGAAGGTACTGCACAGCAGCCTGGGAAGGTTGGAGTTTTATAACTACCTCTTCATTGCATACTTTTTGGGCCCCCACTAGTCATCAGGGCTGCCTTCTTGCCTGGGCTGTCCTTTCTTGACTGTCTGACAGACGTGAGTAGGGTCAAGGGGATCTCACTGACATGGTATCTAACAGCAGAAGCAGCAAATGGAGGACAGGGCTCTATGGATCAAGGTGGGCTTAACTGAGTCAGATGCCCAGCAGTGAAAAGGTTGTGTCAAGGGAAGATTGCTGTACCCTAAAGTAGCACAGGTTTCCATGGCAACAGCACCTTGACCAACTCTTTCCAATTATTGCCTCAGAGCTGTGTGTTCAGGCTTGCATTTAGTTCCACATCCCATCACAACAGATATCAAGGTCACTGTCTGATTGTTCTGTATGCATCAAAATTTCACAGTATTGAACACTACTGAGGAGTGCTTACCAAGTGGAGCCTCTGTGCTTATTTGCCAGTTGCCTTCCCAGCTTAGTCAGGGTGACATGGAGTTGGGCCACCACCAGAGCTTGCAGATTGTTGCTTGCTGTGTGCAACAGGCTCTGTTGGATCATTGATGCATGTTCTTAGTCACCAGTGAGGTAGAGGATTGTCTCTCCATGGTACAGAAGAGCCCAAGGCTCTGAGAGTGACACAGCTTGGCTGAAGGCCCAGGTCACACGCTGGGGATTTAGCAAGCTGGAACTTGAATTCCTACATTTCCTGGATGGAAGCTGATGCTCTCGGTAGACAGACTCAGCTAGCTGAGCTGCAAGTGCACAAAGCTCCGTGATGGCGGGAAAGCAGAGAGTAGTGAGGCAGAGGGGTCCTGAGCTGTGGCTTCAGGAAGAGGCTAGAGTCACAGGCAGTAGTAGGTGGGAGCTTTTTGTTACTCTCTCTTCCCTGACACCTCATCCTAACCAGGACATATTTCCAACCCGCATGGCCCTTTTCTTTCCAGTTCTCCACCACCAGCACAACCAATCCCTTCCTTGTCCAGAGTCCCTCCAGTCTGTCTGGTCTCAACAAGCTACCTTATGGTTTTGTGCTGACAGAAGTCCTAGAGCTAGGTCCAGTTTGAGTCGGGGACACCAAGCCAAGGACCTATAGGCTGTTAGTGCTTGATCATCCAAGAGAAATTGTTCTCAATGCAGGCTTATCATCTACCCTTTCCACAAGGCAAATGAAGACAGCTTAGGCTATATATACTATACGACTGACAGCCAGATTGTGGGATGGATGGCCCGCACTCCTTTGTGGGCTCCTGTTCCCACACTACCTCAGGATGTTGCATTCTCTTGTCTATCCAGATAGCTGTTCAGGGACCCTGTGTTCCTCACTACAAGTGCATGTATTATGCCCTGTATGGACAAAGAGACATGGCCATGACAGACAATATTTGGTTGCAGCTGCAGTCTGATGGAGAAGAGACACTACCCCACTTGCTGCACAACCATTCCTCCAGAATAGTCTGAATATTCAGTTTTGAGCCAAACGAAGGGTACTCCCAGCCTGGCCTTAGCCACGTGGAAGACTAGGTTACATCTGGGCCTGCCAGCCTGGAACCCAGTTGGCAGTAAACAGTCAAGGTTGGGATAGTGGGATCAGAGTCCTGGCCACAGGGTTTTATGGCCAGTTCTTGCACCTTTTTGTTTATTTATAGTTTGGGTGTTTTTTGTTGGCTGAGTTTTTGGGGGTTTTGTTTGTTTGTTTGTTTGTTGTTTTGAGACAAGATCTCACTCTATAGTACAAGCTGCCCTCAAATTCTGGGTTGATCTTTCCGTCCCAGCTTTTCTGGTGTTGGATTTCAGGTGTGTATACTACAGCTGGCTGGCTCTTTGTACCTTTTAGAACCCTGGTTTGTGTATACTCTGAGGACGTTTGTAAGGTCCCTGGTAGTCATGACCTTCTCTTTCTTAGGGCTTCCTGAGGATGTTACCAGCTACAGCTTGTCTGTATAGACTCCACGTTGGTTCTTCTGGCCACTGAGTACCTGCCCACAACCCCACTCCATTCATTTCACAGGCTCTAAGCCATGGTAGGGGGTCTGGAGCAGAGAGCAAAGCTGAAGTCCAGCCCCACATTCTACCTGGATGCCTGCTAAGAATTGGATAGAGAAAGCAGCTGGAAAATGTTCTCCAGGGCACTGTAACAGTGCAAATATAAGAACCTTTTGTCTCCTAGAAGACAGAGGGTTCCAAATGAAATCTCAGTGTCAGGAATGGGATGCTTCTCTCTCCTGTGTTGGTCAGAAAGACACCCAGACAACACAGGGTATTACCATGATGCGTGGCTGCCCACCATAGCTCAATGAGAACATCCTTTGCTCAAGACACCATTCACTTCTGTATGCAGGACACAGATTTCAACCTCAGCTGAGCAAAAAACTCACTATTGGCTAACCCACATATTGCCAGAAGGTGCTATGTGGGCTGCTGTGAGAGAAAAGACATTAATAGTCTTACCCAGAGCTCAACCCTGCGTATTACAATACCTGGCAGGGTACAATGGTAGCATAACAGTTACATTCAAACAAACTTCTTCCTAATTGGATATGGTTAGGTATGAGCCTCCTCCCCAAGAGGAATTTCGTATCAGATACTGTAAATATATTCAGTAGTCCATGACTGAGGAGATCACAGGCAAAGTAAAAAAAAGGCAGTGATGGAGTAGGATCTGGCTTACTGGTGTACTGTGTGCCTAATATGTAACGATCCTAGGTTCCATCCCCAGCACCTTAAATAGAGGAACCAGCCTTGCCTTAGTGTCATAGGCCTAGGGCCAGACTTTGCAAGGGAGATCCTATGGTTCTCCTGGTGGTCCTTCCACCAAACACTTGGTGTTCCTCAGTGCTCATGAGCACAGGGACCTGACAGGGAATCAAATAGGTTAGAAGGGAGAGGGAGAGAGTACAGGATAGGAACCATCTAGGTCTTTCTTAGGCTTCTGACCCAAGAGAACACCAGGAGGAGTGTGAGCTTTCCACAGAAGGGCTTGAATCAGTATCAGAACAGCTCCAGCACTACCTCAGGGAAGAAACATCCATCACTGCTGCTTCTCAGGTGGGAAGTCCAGATCTCCTACTGAGTGAAACTGCTGTCTGTGACATGCTGCCACACAGGTGTTAGATGAAAAGAAACATGTTCATGTTCAAGACATAGGGTACCTACAGGGACCTGTGCATGCTTGCATCTGAAAGGAGTTCCCTTGTTCTAGTAAATGAAAGTGAGCCATGCTCATGATTCTTGTGTGTGCTTGTATAATCAGTCGCCCATCCTCCCTCCTGTGACTTCCTTCTGCTAAACAGACTTCTATACTTGATCTTAGCCAAAAGGCCGAGAAGCGATTGAACAGACTTCTTACTAAAACACAACAACGAACTATTTTCAGATTCTGGGCTACAGGTCAGCCATGGAGGCTGAACCATTGAAATGAGTCTGGTTAGAAACTGAGGCTGGACTAGTTCACACATCAACTCCTGTGGCTTCAATCATCTTCAGACAGCTTCCCTTACTCAGGTTCTCTGCTGCAGACCAGCTCCAGGCCCTCAGCATGTACCCAGACCGGAGACTGAGTGACCCTCTGCTGTCACTTGCCCAGGTTCACAGCTTCAGGGTGCTGCAGACAGGATTGTTACCCAGATCACCTGACTCAAGTTTGGGCTCTAAACTGCAGCCAGTTTACATAGCGTTCCTCTGTGACTGACCCAGTGTGGCCTTCTAGAATGTCCTCTACAGTAAAATCATGGTCTTACCTTTTTCTTTTTTCTTTTTATTTATTAAAGACAGATTTGTTTTGTTTTGTGATAGGGTATCACTATATAGCTCAGACTACCCTGGACCTCACCACGTATACCAGGTTAGCCTCAAACTCACAGAGAGCTCCCTGCCTCTGCTTCCTAAGTTTTGACGTCTACCACCACACCCAGCCTAAAACAGATTTTGTTTTTAATACAATCTATTTTAATTATAGTTTCTTTTCCAGATTCTCCCCACTATACTCTTTCTTTTTTTCTCTTTCATTTAGGAAATAAACAGGCATCTAATAAATAATAAGATAAAATAAAAACAAGCCAGAATAGTACAAAACAAGCAAACTAACAGAAGAGCCAAAGAACAAGTTCAGGAGACAGACAAAGAGACAGACATTCATACACACTGAAATCCCAGAAACATAGAATGGGAAACCATGATATGTATGCAGAAGNCAGAAGAACCTGTTAGGGTTGGAGCTGACCAAGCATGGTGAGACAGCCTTTCAAAAAGTGTCATTGAGTTCATTTTGTGTTGGCCACCTACTGCTGGGCATTTGGCCTGCCTGAAGAATGCTTTGTACACCATTAGACTCCAGCAGAGAAAACTGGTTTTTTTATTTGTGAGCACTTATCAGTCAAAGATAGTTTCTGGGTTAGGGATGTAGGCTTCCATACCCTATTTTTAATCATTTTTATTGTTGTCTTTTATTTTCTGAGTCAGGGTCTTATTCTGTAGCCTAGATTGACCTCAAATTCACAATCCTCCTACTTGAGCTTTCCCAGTGCTGGGATTACTGATGAATCCACCATGCCCACCATTGCCTTGGCCTAGGCACGATGTGAGTACCTGAAGCTCCGAGGCAAGAGGCAAGAGGACATGATAGTTCCAGCAGTGTCCAATGAGGCTGCTCAGAACCAACAAAAGCCATTGTAGTTTGGTTTTTATTTTGTTTTGGGGGGTTGTGCATGTAGGCATGTGCACATAAGTGGAGGTTAGTGGACAACTTACAGGAGTCAGTTTTTTGTACTCTATGAGTCTCAAGGATCAAGTTTAGGTTGTCAGACAGACCTGACAGATAGTGCTTTTGTTCATGGGCCATTCCACTAGCACGCTGTAAACCCACAGAGCAGTGGCCACAAAGATGCCTTTCTGTGTGCAGGGGAATCAGAGATGACCAGTGTCCCTCTATTTGGAATCTTTTTTTTTTTTTTTTTTTTTGCCTCCTGCCAGAATGAGCCAAACTCAGCTTAGTACTGCAGGTGGTTAGTTCAAATTCCTGCTCCATGGCTATTCTGTCTGATTTCTTCTTTCCCATACTCAAAACAGGGCAAGAGTGTGGAGATGACTGGCATGGCGTGGATGACATGCTTCCTGTCCCAGCACATTAGAACTCTCAGTGGGTACAGTAGGCGGCAGTAAGAACAGGGCATGTGGTCCCTTTGAGCTGCATAAGAATCACCCACTGTATCAGCCCCTCTGACAGAACATGTGCAGGGAAGGACAGAGCCCTGGTCTTGTGGCAGACCCCCTCCTTCCATGGTCTGTCAGTGTGGGTGGGTGGCAGCACCCTCCGTCTGGCCAGGAAGCAAGCAGTCTTTCTGCATTGGGGTGCCTGTCTCCAGGGGCAACCAATGAGCAAAGAATGGTGTTCTTTATGGTAGAATCTGTGGATGGTTCGTCTTGGGGGCTGGGGGGAGGCAGGAAGCCCAGGCACACAGTACTGCCCTTCAGCAGGGGCCTGGGACATAGACCCCAGTCCAGGTGTGCGGCCATGGGTGCAGGCTCTGGGCATGACAGTAGGATGGGACTGGCCTCCCAGAGGATTCCCAGAGCACACCTGGGCTGGCTGCCAGCCACCTGTCCTACCAACTGCTCTGTATCCATTTGGTGTCCTCAAAACACCCACCAAACTCAGCCCTGAAAGCCTTTCATTTTTCTCTTTCAGAAATCAACGACAGGGAGCAGAAGCTGCATGCTCTGAAGGAAGTGCTGAAGAAGTTCCCAAAGGAAAACCATGAAGTCTTCAAATATGTCATCTCCCACCTGAACAAGTAGGTTTAGGAGCTGCTGGTTGGTTTTCCTCCTGTATAAGCAGCATTTTGGGTTAGTTAACTGAGGGAGAAGTCCAGCAGGGCCTGCCCTCTTGTAGCATAGCTAGGCCCTTGACATCCTTACTTTCCATTCTGACTCTGGCTCCAAGCCTGTGGGGGGTGGCAAGGTACTTTCTCTGGCAGGTGCTAGTGCCATCAGAAACTTCACAGTATTAAAACTGCCAAGAGCTTCTCACAGCTGCTCCTCGTCCATGTCTCAGTGCTCGAGTGAGACAGATCACATATCAGGATGGTGCCTTAGGACAGATCAGCCTGTCCTGTGATGTGAGCAAAACACTTAACCCATAACCAGGTTTAGCCACTCATGGTGAGCCTGTTGGCAGAGGGATAGTTTTTGGAGCCATGCACTAACTTCCTGCCCATCCCGAGCATCATTACCAATTTGGTTGATGGCCTTGAAGTTGGAGACAGGTTCAGGTAGAAGCTGGGCAGGCAGGGAGGACACTCCTGAGGCCCTGTGCAGATCTCACCTGGCTTTGCTGTCACCTGCAGAGTCAGCCACAACAACAAGGTGAATCTTATGACCAGTGAAAACCTATCCATCTGCTTCTGGCCCACGCTGATGCGGCCTGACTTCAGCAGCATGGACGCGCTTACAGCCACACGCTCCTACCAGACCATCATCGAGCTCTTCATCCAGCAGTGCCCCTTCTTCTTCTACAACCGGCCCATCAGCGAGCCGCCAGGGGCTGCACCTGGCTCCCCTTCAGCCATGGCTCCCACTGTCCCCTTCCTCACCTCTACACCTGCTACCAGTCAGCCATCACCTCCCCAGTCACCTCCTCCAACCCCTCAGTCCCCAATGCAGCCATTGCTGTCCTCTCAGCTCCAAGCCGAACACACGCTGTGAGCCACCACAGCCCAGGAAGTAGGAAAACCAATCGTCTTCTTGACAGGGTGACATTTGGCCTTGAACAAAATCAGGTCCCCTGGGGTAGAAGTCACAGCCAAGCGCCTTTTAAGACTTGAGTGGTGGCACTAGCCAGTGTCCCCCCCCACGGCTGGGCAGTTGAGCACCCTGCTCTTTACCTGCCCTGGCTATGGCTGTGGCAAGCTGTGAGCCCTTGCCTTGTCTGGGCCAATCTGAGGACTGAACTGACCAGATAGCGCCCCCATCACCCCTACTGCTCCTTGGACCCCTTGGCCCAACCTGTCTGCCTGCACCAGCGTCAGGCCCCACCATTGGGACATCACCCCAGCCTCTGCCAGGGGCAGAGGTAACCCCAAGCAGGGCTGGCCCCTCTAAAGAGGACATTTCCCAGTTTGTCCTTTCTCGTCCATACCTACACACACCTGCAGTGGGGGTCTGGGGAACATGTGGGCTATGGCTCTGCTACCGTAGGACACACTGGGTCACTGGCATGGCCCAGCAGCACAGCAAGAGGAGAGCTTTGTGCCTATACCCAGTGTGTGGCTTTCCTCCAACCCCTTCCCAGACTTCTGATCCATTCCCTGCAGCAAAGGAACACTGGAAGAAAGATGGAGCTCCTCCACAGAGACAGAAAGACAGAAACCACAGCAAGAAAACAGACCTCAAGTTTCCACTCCCACCTGCCAGGTGGCCACTGGGTAAAACAGTCCTTTTGTCTATGTGTGACAGCAAAGCAAGGACACCTGGGCAGTAACTGAAACCACAGCCCCCTCCCCTCACCCCCTAAGAACACAGCCCTTGGAAGGATTGTTAGCATGGCCCCCACCCTCCTGCCAACCAACACACTACATACACTACTATAGAAACAAACACTACTATAGAAACACTACAGGTGTGTGCACACAGCACACAGGTTGACATATTTGGTGTTGAAGTGGGCTCATTTCATTCCATGTTATGAATGCAACCAGAAAGGGTGTCTGGGATATGAGCAGATGTGGCACCTTCCAGAAATGATCATCTGATTATGGAATGAAGGGACCTGTTCTCAAGCAAAGGCACCGTGCCTGGCTTGGCATCACAGTGACCCAACCCGGACACTTCCCCAGCAGCCTCCCCATACTCTGCTCCTGATGTGGCAGCCCTTGTCAGCTCCTGCCTTTGCCCCCCACTTTAATCTAAGCACTGGGCCATGAAATCTGACACTAAGGTACCCTGAGCATAGGAGGGGCATGGGTCGCACCATTGCACTTTAGAAATAACACAGAGTGTTCCCAAGGGCCTCAGGTGGATTGCCACCCTGCCTTTATCTCTGTAGGACAAGAGGAGGATGACTGGCCTCTGGCCCAAGTCCTGGCTGTCTCCCTATCTCTAATACTTGGCAACATAAGGTGCTTGCAAACACTAAGGCTGCCCCCTGCAAAGTAAACTCCCAAGACAAAACCAAACCCAAGGTACAAATGTATTACACGTAAATGTTTTCCTTCCTGGGGGTCTGTGTTGGATGTTGTAGGCCTGGTGTCAATAGGAACATACAATGTGTGTAGTATCTGCTAAGGTTGCAGTCAATCCCCTGCCCTGACTGCATGCCCCAAGCCTCAGCTATTGAAATAGCTTCCATTCAGTAGCTTCTGTGTTGGGCCTTTGTAGAGATGGAAGTGAAGCCATCCTGCTGTGAACAGTTATGAACCAGGCCACCCATCTATGAGGCTGCTGCATGTGCCTATTATGTCGGCAGTGGGTGGCAGGCAGAGGCAGGCATGCAACTAGTAGAACCCTGCTTGGACCTCACTTTGTGGACACCAGGCTGGTGCACCTCACTTCTGCTTCAGGCACTAACAAGGCAACCACAGAAGTCAGAACACTCAGGCTTGAGTGGGTGGCCAGATTAGCTACTACCCTTCCCAGAAAGTAGCCCTGGAGGTGACCACAGCCTGTCACCACCCAACATCACCATGGGCTGGGTTTTGTCTTTCACATTGGGTAGTATGTGTTCTGTCTGCACTGTCCCACCTTCTCATCTCTACCTTTTAAGGGATATGGAAAGGTCTGGAGCTCTGTCTGACCCCACACTCTCCATTTTCCCCAGCCAAGGCAGACAGCAGCAGTAACAGACTTCTTAGAACCTTCATACTGTCTCTACCACTACATGGGATGACATAAGAGCAACTAGTAGGCCAGAGGGGTGGGGTGAGCCTCCTGTGGTCTGTACCCCTGGTCTAGTGAGAAGAGTCCCTGAAGACCTGCATCCTCTAAGTGAGGACCCTACAGGGTACCTTGTGCTCTGCCCCCAGACCCCACAGACTTAGCAGTGGGCCAACTATGATCCTCATCTCCTAAAGTCATCTACAGATGGCAGGTGGAAAAAAGTGGTTCTCCATTCCACATCCACTGCCAGTGTGCATGGGGAGGGCAGGGGATGGACTGCAGCAGCCAGGGACACTGTAGAGAGGCTAAGGCTAGAGGCACTTACCCAACCATGAAGCCACCCAAGTAGTGGAGCCAGGACATAAGTTATTGTTCACATTAAAGAATCATGTTCCCTGTGTACATTTTAAGCAAAGGAAAGGTCTTGGGATTGTATGGGAATAAAACTTGTTTGAAAATTTGGAATAGTGCTGCTGTCAGCTTATTTTTCTGGTACTTGTATTTTCTATGTTAAATGATCTTTATATGTGTTGGATTAACAAATATTTTGAGTTTCCTGAAAACAAACAGAAACATTAATAGTATTGAAGTGTGTTAGTCTGGCCATGTGCCCAAACTTATGTTTCGCAGCAAAAGTGGAAGCCTGTCTGTAAAGCACGTGTCACGATTTCCTGTATCATGGGGCTCAGACCAGGGCCTTTCTAGTTGCTGTTAGCAGTGTCTGCTGCATTTCCAGGCTTTTTTTTTTTTTTTTAAATACGCCATGGGTTTCTGAGGCTCCAGCCTGTTTAGTGCATGGGCAGCCACCCTGGCAGCCAAGACATCTCTGACAGAGGTGTTTTTGTTTGGTTTTGTTTTTTAAGATCATGTATTTGCTACAAAGTATTGTACTTGTCTCAATGGGAATGGTGTTTAAAAAAAAAAAAAAAGAAAGAAAAGGCCTTATGTGATATGTATCATAGTTAATAAATCAATCTTGTTAAAAATAAATAAATAAAAACAGGCCTGAGAGAAATGAAGGGCTGCAGTTTCCAAAGCAGCCTGGGGCCAAGTGGGGACAATCCTACCCCCTCATCCTCTACAACCCTATTCAGAGGACAGAAGTTGGAGAACTGCAGATGGCCAAAAGCTTTGGAATGTTGTAAGAAGTGAGAAGGCTAGCCACCACCAAAAACATTTCCACCACCCCGAAAATATTGAAAGAATAACTATGTGTGGTGCACACATGTAGTCCTAGGACCAGGTGTACTGAGGCAGTTGGTTTTAAACATCTGTGTAAGGAAGTTTTGAGTGGTTGTGAGTGTGGGCACATGGCTATCATGAAGGCCCATCAAAGGACACCTTGGTGAAGTAGAATCATCCCACCATCTGAATCCCAGATGGTGGCAAGTACTCTTTTCTCTGCCTCCATTCTAGTGCTCAAGAATGCTGTAACTCGGGCCTGCTGAGATTCTGATAGATCCCCACATGCACGTTTAACCTGACCTCCCTTGACCCTTCCCTATGGCAGGGGCTTAGAAGTTCCTCATACAAGATGTCTATCACAGCACCACCATGGATGGGAAAAAAGAAACTCCAGGCAGCCTCAAACTTCAAGCCTACCTACCTCCTCCTTCTCCTCCTGAGTTTGTTTTGTTTTGTTTCAGGTTTCTCCATGTAACCCTGGCTGGCCTGGAACTCACTCTGTAGACCAGGCTGACCTTGAACGCAGACATCATGTATCTCCACCTCCTAAGTGCTGGTATTAAAGGTGTGTACTACCACTGCTGGGCTATCTATGTGTGAGTTAAAGGCAGTTGTAAGTCACCCAATAAACTGAACTGGGTCCTCTGCAAAAGCAGTAAGCTCTCAACCTCTGAGCATCTCTCCATTCCCTCTTTTTTTTTTTTTTTTTTTTTTTTTTTTTTAAACAGTATGAAAGGTTTTATATGAATGTGTTTTTGTGGGTAAATGCAATGCCAGTGGAGGTCAGCAGAGGGCATGGGATCTCCTGGAACAGGATTTACTAGTTGTGAGCTGGGAAGAGAATTCTGGTCCTCTATATAAACAACATGCACCTTTAACCACTATGCCAACTCCACCCCAAGATGGTATTAATGTGCAGCCCAGACTTTTCCTATACTCGATACAGTCCTGAATCAGCCTTCTGAGTGCTGAGATTACAGGTGTAAGCTACCACTCACCTGAGTCTAGAGTTCTTGTGGGCACATCTGTGACTCTCCTATGCCCAGCCAGAATGTCGTCACCTGATTCTAGACTGATGCAGTGCATGTTGGGTAAAAGTACTTGCCACCAATTCCTGAGGACTTGATCCCTGGGACCTCCACAGCTGTCCTTTTTGTTTGTTTGTTTTGTTTTGTTTATCACAGTTGTCCTTTTGTTTTTATTGTTTAGTCTGGAGGAGTCCTCCATATGTAGCTGAGGCCAGCCTTGGACTGATTCTCGTGCCTCCAATGTCCCAGGTTATAGGGTTGCAGATAGGCTATCCCTACCCCCTGGCTAGGAAGCTCTAAGTGTACTTGACTTAGCATTAGATTGTCTCCACTCATTTACTTCAGAATCCCAGAGCATGTGCTCTGTGCCGGGCCCCAGGAAGCACAGACACAGACACAGCTCTACTTGCCCAGAGCCCACTTCTCAGTGGAATAATCAGATGCTGTCACGGCTGTGTGTGTGTCTGCTTTGACCATTGGGTGGCTCTTCAAGATCTCCCTGAGGAAGTGATTCAGTTAACAGCATATACTGCTCTTGCGGAGGATCTAAATTCAGTTACCAGCACCTACACAGGCTAACTACTGATTGCAACTCTTCTGTTCTCCATCAGTCCCTGTACTTATATGTATACACACCTAATATTAAATCCATGAAAAGCAGCCAAACCTGGTGTTACAGGCCAGTCATAGTAGCTACTCAGACTGAGGCAGGAGTATTTCCCTTTTCAGGCCTGCTTGAGCCACTGAGGAATTAAAGGTTTTTAGCAAGATCACCTCACGTAAAGGGAGGTGGGTGTGGATCAGTGGTAAAGTTTGCCTAGCATGCACAGGCATAAGGCTAAGTGTTCGGTCCTCAGGGCAAAAAGAGACAAAATATTATGCCAAGTGTGGAAGTTCATGCCTATAGTCTCCACAATCAAAACCTGAGGCGGGGTGCAGAACAGAGAGATGGCTCAGCAGTTAAGAGCACTGACTGTTCTTCCAGAGGATCTGGTCCCAATTCCCAGCACCCACAGCTCTGCACCACATGGCAGTTCAAAATCATAACTCCAAGATCTGACACCCTCACACAGAAGCATATGTGCAGGCAAAACACC
The DNA here is from genome assembly GCA_902729485.2 of Mus minutoides. Taxonomy (NCBI): domain Eukaryota; kingdom Metazoa; phylum Chordata; class Mammalia; order Rodentia; family Muridae; genus Mus; species Mus minutoides. The sequence continues at coordinate 919,240 of LR753341.1, forward strand.
AATGCACATAAAATGAGCACACATTTTTAAAAAGCTGAGGCAGGTGGATTATGAGTTTAAGGTACGCTTTGAGACCTTATCTAAAAATCACTAAAAACATCAATAACGAGACCGTCCAAGCCAACAGAAAAGATATGATTCCTAGCCTGGGTGCTGAGCTGAGAGTCAGTTGGATTAGCACACTTCGAGAATGTGAACATGAAAAGGAGAAGTGGGGTTTGGCACATCTTAGAAGTCCAGACAACAGTCAGTTGAATGTTGAGTGCACCTGTGCTGGACATGCCAGAAATGGCATCAAAGCAACACCCGTAGAGAGAATGCACTGCCTTGTTCAATGTAGCCACCAGGGGTCAGCAGAATATCATCCTGCCGTGCTGCATGCAGGAATAGAAAGTTGAGATTGGGAACTTTCAGAAAAAAGCACCCTGAGGCTTGGGGGGGGGGGGGGGGGGGGGGGAAGCGGCTAAGAAGAGACTTGTTCTGAAAACTGGGCCCTAGAATCAAAGTGTCTCACGTGGCATCTGAGAAGGAGGGGAATACCTATGTCATTCTCGATTGGTTAATTCATCCACCAACCTCATCTCCCATCAAGTCCATTCATTTATTCAGCCACTGTTGCGGAGGTGAAGGAACAAGCCCCACTGAGCTTTATAAACTAAGAAACAATTCAGGCCAGGTGCGGGGTGCCAGGCATCTGCAATCTTGACACTGGGGAGCCTAAGTTTTTAAGATCGGCTTAAGTTACACAAGACCTTGTCTCAAGAGGGGAAAAGCAACATGGAGCTGGAAGGCTGTTCTTGTGAAGGACCTGAGTTTGATTCCCAGCACCCACATAGGGTCTCTCAACCATCAGTAATTCCAGTTCCAGGGGATCTGATGTCCTCTTCTGGCCTCCGTGAGCACCAAACCCCAAAACTTAAATGCAGAAAAAATATATAAAAATAAAGTAATTTTGAAAAATTGCAACAAAGACTGATAACCTGAGTTCAATCCATAGGACCTACATAGGAGATGAGAATGGTCTCTGTCTGACCTCTACACACAATAAGCAAATAACTAATAAGGGCTGGAAAGATGGCTTAGAGATTAAAAAAAAAAAAAAAAAAAAAAAAAAAAAAAAGTATTTGATGTTTTTCCAGAGGTGCTGAATTAGGTTCCCAGCACCCACGTTGTGACCTCACTTCAAATACAGGGGATCTTGTGCCACCTTCTGGCCTCCAAAGGCATTACACATATGATAAAATTTCATGCATAAATAGAAATAATAAAAATAATCCTTGAATCTAAAAATGTGATTCAGCAGTCCAGAAAACTGGCTGCTCTTCTAGAGGACCCAGGTTGGATTCTTAGCACCCACATGGGGTTCACAAAAATTTGTAACTTTTTCTTTTCTTTTTTGGGTTTTTGAGACAGGGTTTCTCTGTATAGCCCTGGCTGTCCTGGAACTCACTTTGTAGACCAGGCTGTCCTCAAACTCAGAAATCCACCTGCCTCTGCCTACCAAGTGCTGGGATTAAAGGCATGCGCCACCACGCACGGCTTTTTTGTTTTGTTTTGTTTTGTTTTGTTTTTCAACACAGGGTTTCTCTGTAGCCTTGGCTGTCCTGGAACTCACTCTGTAGACCAGGCTGGCCTCGAACTCAGAAATCCGCCTACCTCTGCCTCCTGAGTGCTGGGATTAAAGGCGTGCGCCACCACACCCGGCTCTATATTTTTTATTAGATATTTTCCTCATTTACATTTCAGATGCTATCCCCAAAGCCCCCTATACCCTCCTCCACCCACTCACTCCTGAGTCCTGGCCCTGGCATTCCCCTGTACTGGGGCTGGGGCATATGATCTTCGCAATACCAAGGGTCTTCATTGATGGCTGACTAGGCCATCCTCCATACGCAACTAGAGACATAGCTCTAGGGGGTACTGGTTCATATCATGTTCCTAATTTGTAACTCTGTTTTGTTTTGTTTTGTTTTTCTGAGACAGGGTTTCTCTGTATAGCCCTGGCTGTCCTGGAACTCACTCTGTAGACCAGGCTGGCCTCGAACTCAGAAATCTGCCTGCCTCTGCCTCCCAAGTGCTGGGATTAAAGGCGTGCGCCACCACTCTGATTTGTAACTCTTAACTCCAGGTGATTTGACACCCTCTTCTGGCCACTGAGGACACCAGGCATACAAATGGTTTACAAACACACACATTCAGGCAAAACAACCACGTTACATTAAAATTAATAAACTTAGTAGATTTATAAAAATTAATAAATTTTTTGGGAAATGGTGGCACACATTTAATTCTAGCACTCCGGAGGCAGAAACAGACAGATTCTGAATTCGAGGCCAGCCTAGTTTACAAAGTCAGATCTAGGACAGCCAAGGCTACACAAAGAAAACCCTGTCTCAAAAACAAACAAGCAAACAAACATATCAATAAATTTGACTGTGGTAACCTACAACTGCAATTCCATCACCTGAGAGGCAGAGGCACGTAGATCTCTATCAAGCCGGCCAAGGTTACATGGTGAGATCCTGTCTGAAAACGAGAAATAATTGTAAGTGTACGGTCTGGTGTGTCACTTGGATGCTAGAGCGCTTGCCTGGTGTGCAGGAAGCCCTGGGGTTGAGCCTCAGCACCGAATACAAGTAGAGAACATCTAATCCCGGCAGTGTTTGCCATGCATGCAAACCTGAAGACCTGATCCACAGAGCTCATGCACAAAGCCAAATGCAATGGCCACACATCTCTAATCCCAGCAATCCTGTGAGAAGCGAGGCAGAGACGGAATCGCCACGAAGCTCAGGGGCTAGCAAGCCCCTTAGCAGTCCTCTGACCATTGGGTGCCCCCTGGCGATCCCAGACAGAACTTCAGCTCCACTACCAAGCAAGTTTTCAAGCCTTGCAAGTTTTCACCAGCTCCCCCTCTCCACCCCTCCTGTTTCTGCCATACCCAGCTCCAGTTGCCAGCCAATCCCACCAGTGATAGCTTAGAAATATCACATGAGTCTAACAAACTTGGTGGCACTCACCCTTTATCTCAGCACAGAAGGATATCTGTGAGTATGAGAGCAGCTTAAATATACTGAGTTCCTGGCCAGTCAGGGCAACATAGGGAGACCCAAACTCCAAAAGAGAGTAGGCTGGGGGAAGGGATGAGGAATTCTGTGGCCTTTCAGGCCATCTCCCATCCTGTTCTTTCCCTAGTGGGCCTCATCCACACAAAAACCTTGCTGCAGAGTTCAGCCCAACAGGAAGCCCAAAACACAGGCATGGCAAAACGAGATTTATGTTCCAGCTCCTCCATGCCCTGGCCTTAGTTGCACATGTGGAGGTCTGAGCTGGGACAAGATGGGCCATGACAGGAAAGGATTCATACATACATTCATACACACACACACACACACACACACACACACACACACACACACACGCACGCATGCATTCCCTTTCAGCCTTCCACTTTGCCAGCCTTGCCTTTTGTCCCTCCCTCTGGATTCCTCAAACCTTTCTTTGGAGCCAGTTCTGAAGCATGAAGCTGCCAGCAGTGGGGTGAACTCTCAGCTGCTGCAGTAAGACCTTCCAAGTCACAGATGGGACCCAGACCCCCGAAATAGAGCATGAATCTACAGGTTTGCAACTCACACAGGGTAGGGTGGAGTGTGTATTGAGGACACACATGACTTGGGAACAAATAAATTCCCAGCATGTGAGATATGCCAGGGCAGCTAAAATCAGCACAGCTCAGCTCTCTTGGCACTTTTTGACCAGTTTCTGTGTATTTTTATGAGACTCCAAAAGTTTTTGATCTGCAAAGTAATGAATTTTGCCATATTTGAAATTAAAAGCTGAGAAAAATATTTTTAAAATAGACAAATGAATCAGACTGGAAGCCTAGCAAGGTGACTACAAAGTCCAGGCCAGGCAAGCTACCAAGATCCTCTGTCAAAAAGAACAACAAAAGCCGGCCGTGGTGGCGCACGCCTTTAATCCTAGCACTCGGGAGGCCGAGGCAGGCGGATTTCTGAGTTCGAGGCCAGCCTGGTCTACAGAGTGAGTTCCAGGACAGCCAGGGCTACATAGAGAAACCCTGTCTTGAAAAACCTAAAAAAAAAAAAGAACAACAAAAAGAGGAACCAGGCAGCGTAGCCCACCTTTAACCGAACCACTTAGTAGGCAAAGCCAGGCAGATTTCTGTAAGTTCAGGCCAGCCTGGTCTACATAGAGTTCTAGGCCAGACAGGGCTGTGTAGTGAGACCAAGTCTATAAATAAATAAATAAATAAATAAATAAATAAATAAATAAGGCCAAGTCTATAAATAAATAAATGAATAAATAAATAAATGAATAAATAAATAAATAAATAAATAAATAAATAAATAAATAGTGTAGGTGTGGCTTAGTGTGACTAGAATTCATCAAGTATAGTTGGTTGTGGCATACCTCACTGGTAGAGCCTCTGCCTAGAATCCCCCAGTGAGGGGCTGGCATATGGTTCAATAGTACAGTGAATGTTCCATTATACAGAAGCCTTGAATTCCATTCCCAACAACACCAGAATAGTTTTGTTTTAATTTTTGTGTGTGTGTGAAATATCTCATTTACAAGGTAAGATAAGACAGACGTAAACATGGAAAGAATGAACTTTTCTTTTTTCCAAGGTAGGGAATTGAACCTAGGACCTCATGCATGCTGGTCAAGCTCCCTTCCACTGAGCTACAGCAGTGGGGAAATGTATTTTCAAATACTAAAACTTTCAGTGAGAGCAGTGATACTGTTTTTCCACTTTCAAATCTTGTTAATGTTCTGTTCGTGGGAAGATGGTGAATCCTTGGGACTGTGCCGTCCCCAGCACCATATAAACCAGGCACGGCAGTAACCCACCTGTAACTGTAACCTCCACCCTTGGAAGACAGAAGCAGGAGGATCAGAAGTTCAAGGGGCTGACCTCAGCTTCATAGATAAGTCTGAGGCCATCCTAGATGCCTAGATGTCCTGGTTAGTTGTTGTGTTTGGTGGTGGTGGTGGTGATAGTGATTGGTTATCAACTAGACACAAGCTAGGATGGTCCAAGAAGACGAACCACAATTGAGAAAATGCCTCCATTAGATTGGCCTGTAGGCAAGTCAGCATGAGCATTCTCTTAATGATTGAGGTGGGAGGGCCCAGTCCATTATGGGCAGCGCCACCATTAGGCAGGAAGTCCTGGGCTGCATAAGAGAGCAGGCAGGGCTAGCCACAGAGATAAGCCAGTGAGCAGTGTTCCTTCATGGCCTCTGCTTCAGTTCCTGCCTTCAGGCTCCTGCCCTGACTTTTCTTCATTGTAAAATAAAACAAACCCGCTTTTCCTCTTGCCTGACCCCTGCTCCTAGAACGATGACATTATTAATAAATGCCTCAGCTTTGGCTCATACCCTGACAAGCTTGTAACTTATTTAATCCATTCAGACTATTCTATGACCACCACTTAGCAGCCTTCCTCCAGACCCAACCTGCTTCTTCTTTAGCATCTCCTCCAGCACCACTCATCTCTCTCCTCTCATCTCTCCCCGTGTCTCCTCTTATTCTTTCATTTTTTTCCCAGAATCCTCTCTTTCTCCCAGTGTTCCACCTCCAATTTCCTGCCTCAGCTCATTGGCCATCAGCTTTTTTTTTTTTTTATTGACAGGTGATGGTTATATAGGAGATTCTCTCTACACCTCATGAAGTATTACATACTGAAAAATGAAATAAACCCTTTTCTCTCTCTCTCTCTTAGATAGGGTTTCTATTGCTGCAATGAAACACCATAGCCAAAGTAACTTGGGTAGAAAAGACTTTATTTGACTTATAATTCCACAGCACTGTTCATTATTGAAGGAAGTGAAGACAGGAACTCACACAGGACAGGAACCTGGAGGCAGGAGCTGATGCAGAGGCCATGGAAGATCGCTGCTTACTGACTTGCTGGTTTCCTCAGCCTGCTTTCTTATAGAACCCAGGACCACCACCCCAAGGATGGCCCTACCTACACTGGGCTGGGTCCTCCCCCATCAGTCACTAAGAAAATGCCCTATAGGCTTGCCTACAGCCCGATTTATGGAGGCATTTTCCTAATTTGAGCTTCCCTTCTTTCAGAGAACTTTAGCTTGGGTCAAGTTGACATCAAACACTTCAGCACAGTTGACCCCCGTGTCAACTTGACACACAAACACATCGCTTTAAGCCACACCCTTTCCTTTCTTGTTCATCTCCATGTTTGACATCAATACAGACATCACAATACTTAAAAAGTACCACAGCCTTAAAAATTCAAACAATTTGGGGCTGGTGCGATGGCTCAGTGGTTAAGAGCACCAACTGCTCTTCCGAAGGTCCCTAGTTCAAACCCAGCAACCACATGGTGGCTCACAACCATCCGTAATGAAATCTGATGCCCTCTTCTGGAGTGTCTGAAGACAGCTACAATGTACTTACATATAATAAATAAATCTTTTTTTAAAAATTCAAACTATTTAAAAGTTGTCTTTCTAAAAAATAGCCAGTCTTAGCCGGGCAGTGGTGGCGCACACCTTTAATCCCAGCACTCCAGAGGCAGAGGCAGGCAGATCTCTGAGTTCAAGTCCAGCCTGGTCTACAGAGTGAGTTCTAGGACAGCCAGGGCTACACAAGGAGACCTTGTGGATGGATTGGTGTCCTTATTTCTCCACTGGGAGTCCTGCCTGGCTACAGGAGGTAGCCACTTCAGGCTCCACATCCCCCTGCTAGGAGTCCCAGGTAGAGTCATCCCCATAAATTCCCTGGGACCTCCTCCCAGTCCCAAGTCTCTGCTGGTCCAGAATCTTAATTCAAAATAACAAACAGCCTCATGGAGTCTTTAAACTTCCCTTTGAAACTTCTCTAGCCAGGTCTCCATCTTCTGCACTGCCCTCAACATTCTCACCTGTTGCAGGGTATTGGGTCATACTGTGACCCCCAAGATTATGTTGTTTACTGAAAAAAAAAACTTTCTAGTCATGGTGTGGCTCAGCACAAACCTTTATCTCTCAGGATGGAATACATAGCACACACCTTTAATCCCAAACAACGAAGGTAAATTTAGTTTGTAGAAGAAAGTACCCATGTTTGAAAGTGATGTCTGGGGGCTGGTGAGATGGCTCAGCGGGTAGCAGCGCCCGACTGCTCTTCCAAAGGTGATGGGTTCAAATCCCAGCATCCACATGGTGGCTCACAACCATCCGTAATGAGATCTGGCACCCTCTTCTGGAGCGTCTGAAGACAGCTACAGTGTACTTACATATAATAAATAAAATAAATCTAAAAAAAAAAAAAAAAAAAAAAAAAGAAAGAAAGAAAGGGAGAAAGTGATGTCTGGGGCTGGAGAGGGGGGTCAGTGGTCCTGAGTTCAATTCCCAGCAACCACATGGTGGCTCACAACCATCTGTAACAGGCATCCGATGCCCTCTTCTGCTGTGTCTAAAGACAGCGACAGTGTACCCATATATATGAAATAAATAAGTAAATCCTTTGAGAGAGAGAGAGAGAGAGAGAGAGATCTAATTAAGTGGCAGACAAAGTGATGAGTTGGAGAAAGACTTGGCAGACTAGGATCTGCCCACCTCTCGTGAGAAGGGGGCAGTGCAGAGAGGAGAGGGGGCAGTTTTACAGGGACAGTTATAGAGAAACAGGTTGCAGAGAGAGAACAAGCTAAACACAGGAAGATAGAACAAGCCAGAGAATGAGAATGAGTCAGAAGATTAGAACATAGTGCCAAAGCAGAACAATTCAGGAGAAGCTGAGAAAAGCCAGTCTGAATCAGTCAGCTTAGAGAGCAGTTTGAGCCAGAACAGCTGAACTGAATCAGCCAGCCAGAGTTCAGAGTTAGAAAAGGTGAGCTTATTCAACAGTAAGTTTCAGAGGCTGGAAACATTCTAGGCCTTGATAAGATTGAATGGAGGCTAGAAGCTTCCAGGACTAGGCCTAGGTTAGCAGACAGCACCAGTAAGCTTCGGAGAGGGCAGTTACACCAGAGGAATGAAAGTTACTTTCACACTCATTTTTTACCCTCCTACAGAAGAGCTCACTGAACACCCAATGGCTTTTCTTGCACAAATTCCAAAGTCCTTCCACAGTCCTCTCCAAACATGATCAGGTCTGTCCCAACAATATGCTGCTTCATAGTACCAACTTGTCTTAGTTATAGTCACTATAGCTGCGAAGAAACACCTGCTGTGTCCGGAAGCATTCATGAACCCCAAAAGACCGCTAAGGAAGCTGACTCCGATGTAATCACAGTAGGGTCTCTTTATTACAAACTCGAGTTTGGGCCTTCTTACCATGGACCCATAGGATGGTTTGGTGAAGCTGCCCTGAACCCTCATTGGGACAGGGGTTTATAGGAAAATTAGAGCAAGTGACAGGTTGTCCAGCTTGGCAAACATCTAATAGACTAACTATGGTAAGCTGGCAGGGGTGCTCTGAAGCAAGGCCATGAGCAACCACAGACGGTCTGAAAGGACATCTGAAACAACCAGCCCTACCTTTGAGTAACTGTTGCTGGGACATAACTCCAGGGAATGGGCCAAGGACAAGCCATGGGGTTCTTCCTGGTACTTGGGTGCAGATTGGGTTCAGCTGCAGGTCAAGTTCTCAGGATTTTTTGGTTTGTTTGTTTGTTTGTTTGTTTGTTTTAAGATAGAGGCTGGTCCCAAGATGGAATAGGTTTGGCCTCTCACGCCATGACCAAACTCACTTGGGGAGAAAAGGGTTTATCTGGCTTATGTTTCCAAACCACTGTTGATCATCGAAGGAAGTCAGGACAGGAAGGCAAGCATGGCAGGTTCAAAGCACCTGATGTTCAGGAAGGTTTGGAGCTGGGGAAAAGTGTAGGATGGCCTGTGGGAGGCAAAAGGCCGGGCTTGCACACCCAGCTCCCTGAGGAGCTGGCAGGGCACGGGGTACAACAGCCCCTCCTTTGCCATTCATTCATTAATTTATTTGTTTTATATGACTTAGGTTTTAGGAAGGGAGAAAGAGGAGAAGAAGAAAGCAAGGAGAAAGAGGAAGACCTAGGAAGGAGGGACAGGAAGCCATCCTCTCTACAAAGGACATTTACTAACACAGTAGCATGCATGGTAAAGGCATGAGACAGAGAGGTGCAGGGCATTGCAGCCTCCCCAGACCCCTCCCAACGCCCCACCTCCTAAGTAGCTCTCCCTTTAGAATGGGGACTGTGCAAACTCTGCCCCATGGGGAAAGAAGAGGATATTAAATGGCCACAGACAGGATGGTGGTGCTACTGGGTGTTGGGGGCCTGGTAGGGCTTCAGGAGGGTGGGGAGGGAAGGTGTTGACTTTGCTAGCCACTTCTTTTTACATTTTGTGAGTTCGTGTGGGGGTGGGGGTCCTCACGTGTGTTGTGGCACACATTTAGAGGGCAGGGGACAACTCAGGAAATTGATTCTTTTCTTCCACTGTGTGTGTCCACAGAATCAAGCAGGTCATCTGGCCTGGTGGCAAGCCATTTGCCCACGAGCCATCTTGCCAGTCCCCTTTTAAAATCTGAGTACCTGCGTGTGCTCACACACATGCCATGGTTGCATGTGGAGTCATGTGGAGGTCAGAAGGCAGTCTCTTCTCTTCTCACCTTGTTTGAGACAGTCTCTTGCAGTGTAACCAGGCTTGCCCGCCAGCTTCCCAGGGCCCTCTTGCTGTGTGTGCACTGTCGGAGTGCTGGTGTAACAGACACACAGCAAGCACTACCTTAGACTTTGTGTGGTTTCTGGGGATTTGTACCCAGGTTGGCCTCACACTCCTCCACCGCAAGCCTTACGGTCTGGGCCATTCTCCCAGCCCAGCCACTCTTTATTTTTTGAGACAGGATCTCACTCTGGATCCCAGACTGGATTCATTTTATAGCCCAGGTTTGACTCCAATTTGTGCAATCCTCCTGCCTCAGCATCCCAAGTGCTGGGCTTAACAAGTGAGTGCCACCACCTCCCGCCATCTCCGTTCTCACTTATAAAGGTGGGTGCCCACAAGTTGGGGTCCTATTTCCAATGGAAGGCACAGAGGCAAGACCTTAAGGCCCTGGGCTATATCGTTCCCTTAACAACCAAGACCTGGGTGAACAAAGTAGGCAGGTGCCCAGGCCACGACCTGACCTTAATGGAGTCTGGCATCCTGAAATTCTCACTTGGGAAGGGAGATTGTGAAAGGCCCGGATTTGCATCTCTAGAGAGGACACTGATGTCCAAGTGTCCCCTCCTACTGAACTATGGTTCAGATTACCCCAAGAGTTTCAAGGGGTTGCTGGGGGGCGGGGGAAGGGTTCTATAACTGAAGATGGCGATCGTGGTGGGACTCCAGGGTGGAGAGGCTGACAGAGCTTCCTGGTGTGGTCAAAGGGTGAGGATACTCAGACACACCAGGCCAATACCAGAATGGGAACTATCCAGCAGGCAGGGCCGCTGTGGGCGGGGCGAAGACAGGCACCGCCCCTCGCCGCCGCTGTCCGTGGTCTCGAAGTCTGCGAGGCTGCCGTGGGCGCCGAGAGCCGGGCTCCCCAGCCCGCGCGTCCCGGGGTCTATGGAGCTGCCCCTCCACGCCACCCAGCGGACCCCAAGCCGCGCCCCGAGCACGCCCAGCGGCCAGGTAACCATGTTGGGAGCCCTGCGAGTGCGGGACGCCGGAAGGTTTGGCGGGAGGGAATGGGGACTTCTGGGTCCTGCTGGGATGCGGGGCTGAGACTCTTGGTGACCTGGAGGCCACGGCATCCGGACACCTATACCGCCGAGATCCAAAAAGTGGTGCATGGTCGTTGGGGTCCTGGTCACAGAGACTCGGGGGACTGACTAGACGTCAGCGCGTTTTGGGGAGGCTTGGAGGCCACCTGGATGCTGGGGACATGATCGGCCTGGACGCCTAATCGTGAAGAGGAAAGAACCAGATGGACACGTCCCTGGTTCTAAAGGATCTGGATTCCAGTACCTGGGCCCCGAGTGTCGCGTCCATCCTGGAGTCACGGTGACCAGCAGTGTCATGGACCAGGGTCTCACGCCCTGGTCTTTAGGGAGGAAGTTGTACATTGGGTATATTTAGTAACCGGGTCAGGTGGCGCCACCCCGAGGGGCTTGAGTACTTCCTGGGCAGGACTTGGGGTGGGGTCCCCCTGTCCTCCCTGCCTCCTTAGCCCAGGCTAGGAAGTGGGTGTAGCTGCAGACCTGGGGAGTGGGACTCTGGGGATAGCTTTGGAGGACAGGTCCTTCGGGTGTTGGGAGCTATTGGGGGGATGGAGCCCAGAGCGTCTGGGCCCCGGCGAGGCGCCCGCCCCAGCGCAGCTTGGGCATGCTTGGCACGCAGCGCGCGGGCCGGTCCGATCCGTATGCGCGCCGCGTGCGCCCATTGGTATGCGGGAGCCGGCCCGGCGCGGGCGTGAGGCGGGCGCGCTGGCGGGCCGCGCGGGGGAGGCGGCGGCGGGGCACGTCCTCACCCAGAGCGCCAGGGTGGGAACCGCGGCTTCCCAGGAAGGGGAAACTGAGGAACGCACCCAAGGCAGCTCCTGGCTTGACCCTGGGGCACACGCACGCACCTCAGTTTCCCTGGACGTTCTTCCCCCAGGGAACTGAGCCCCACCTGCGACTTCTTCGTGCCTGAATTCCCGAGTCCCCGTCGAGATGGCGACCCCCTATCCCAGAAGCGGTGGCCGAGGTGAAGTCAAGTGCGGGAGCGGCCGTGGAGCCGGCGTCCCCTGGGATTTCCTGCCTGGGCTGATGGTCAAGGCCCCGCCTGGACCCTGGTGAGCAAATCTGCCCCTGAACGGCCTCTCCCCCGAAGGCGTGCGAGGGTGGGGGGCTCACAGCCTTTCAGATGACATTCATCCTCGGGCCCGTGCCCTGACCCATGTCTATACTTCGTCACCCTCACTTATTGCTGAGTTCTGTTTTCAGAACCCCCCCACTACCCCGCTGCGGATTCACCCCCGACATTCTCTGGCTAAAGAGAAGGTTCTGTCCCCAGCCCCGTGGCCTGACATCCCAACTGAAGCAGGAGGCTCGCCAGTTCAAAGCTAGCCTGGGCAAAATAGACCGTTATCGCAAAAGGCAAAAACATGAACCGGGCGTGGTTAAGCACGCCTTTTATCTCGGTGCTCCGGAGGCAGAGGCAAGCTAATCTCTCTATAAGTTTAAGGCCAGCCTGGTGTATATAGTAAGACCCATGTCTCCAAAAAAAGAAAGCAAAAAACAAGCCTGAGGAATGTAGTTCAGTGGTAGACCCTGGGTTCAAACCCTAGTACCGCAAATACCATAGCAATAATTAAATAATTAAATAATAATAATTACTATTGTTGTTGTTATTATTATTAAATAAATAAATAAAGGTTCTGTCCCTGTCCTCAAAAGCCAGCAGGGATGTAGAATTCGCACTCAGGCCTATCCCACTTCCTGAAGTGCTGGGACCACGTTTCCAGGACTCTTACTGACACTTCCTCCATGCCGCCCGCCCAGCCTGCAGGCGCAGCGCAAAGAGAAGTCCCGCAATGCTGCGCGCTGGCGGCGCGGGAAGGAAAATCTGGAGTTCTTCGAGCTGGCTAAACTGCTCCCTCTGCCTGGTGCCATCTCCAGCCAGCTGGACAAGGCGTCCATCGTGCGTCTTAGTGTCACCTACCTCCGCCTGCGTCGTTTTGCCGCGCTGGGGGCACCGCCCTGGGGGTTGCGGGCCGTCGGGCCTCCGGCTGGCCTCGGTGAGTGCGCATGCTCACGCTGCCAAATTCTCCCCTGCGGCCCCACCCCCAGCCTTGGGGACAGGATTGAGAAAGCCAGCTCTGACCCTGCTCCTGGAGAGTCCACCAGACCTTTGGTAGTTTCCTAACTGGTTTCCAGGGTGCGGCAAGTTGAGGATTTTTATAAACTTTTGACTTAAGTCAGAACCTGGCAGCAATCTAGATCACTAGAAAAGGTGGTTATTGTTATTGTCGTCCTTTGATGAGACAGGGCCTTACTATGTAACCTCCGCTAGCCTGGGACTTGATATGTGGACTTGGCTGGTCTCCAGCTCACCTGCCTCTGGCTCCTGTGCGTGCTGGGTTTAAAGGTGAGCACCATCACCCTGTCCTGGCTCTTGTCTTTTAGACCGTGCCTCCTGTAGCCTAGCCTGGCCTGGCCTGGCCTGGCCTGGAATTTGATATGTAGTAGAGGCCAGCCTTGAATTTTGGATCCTCCTGCCTCCATCTCCTCAATGCTGGGAGTACAGGTGTCTGCCTCCACACACAGCAGAAGCTATTGATTTTATGAGGTGAGATGAACCAGGGTTGCTACAGAAGTTTCCAGCTGTACGGTGCCTCTTCCCACCCCCATCAGGGCCTCCACTCAACCAATAAGGGTGGGCTCCCAAACTGGCCTATGGCGCTCAATTTCCCATTTGAGGTGAGGAGGTCACAATATGGCGGGGGGGGGGGGGATAGATCATCAGGAAGGTTCTCCATGGTGACATTAGCTGTGTGTCCATCCTGACACTCATCCCCTAGCCCTGCAGTCCCCCAGCGAGGTGCCTCCCCTCTTCCTGTGCTTCATTGGCGGTGGGCAGGGGTAGCTAGAGCACGCCTTTAATCCCTGCACTCTGGAAGCAGAGGCAGGTGGATTTCTGTGAGTTCCGGGACAGCCAGGGCTACAAAGAGAAACCCTGTCTCAGAGAGGGAGGGAGGGAGGGAGAGAGAGAGAGACAGAGACAGACAGAGACAGAGACAGACAGAGAGAGAAATAGGATTGACCATCAGTGTCACCCCCGTCAGGCAATGCCCCTGGAACTCCCTGCAAAGGACCAGGCAAGGCAGCCTCTGCCATATGCAGCCTGTGTCACCTTACTGTTTATGGAGAGTCAACTCCATGTCTGATACCATTGTGAGTGCCCAGGACATAGCAGGAAACACACTAGACCAGAGTTCCTGCCCTGGCTGGGTCTGGTGTTGATGACTTATTTACCCAGTGCTCCTGAGGCTGAAGCAAGAGAATCACCATGAGTATGAAGCCAGCCTCTGCTACAAAATGAGATTCGGTCTCAAAACAAAAAGGGCCAGGCACGGTGGCATTTTCATCCCAGCACCTGAGAGACAAAGACAGGCAGATCTCTGTGGGTTTAGGTACAGCCTCCTCTATGTAGCGAGTTTGAGTATCACCAGGGCAACAGAAAGAAACTCAGTCTCAGAAACAAACAAACAAACAAACAAATTCTATCTAGCAAGCAGTCACGGAAGCACACACCTGTTACTGTAACAAGCCGGAGGCCAAGCTCATTCTCAGCTACACAGTGAGTTCTATGTCAGCCTGGGCTACAAGAGATCCTGTCTCAAAACAAGATTAATAGAGAATAAAAAATGAAGCAAAAAGTCCCTTGTAGATAGATGCAGGTGTGACACAGTAGAAGAAAATTTATAATCTATAATTTGCAACAATGTAGTATACGTAAGATGTCAACATATAGATGAATATCTCGTTTTCCTTCCCACCTTGGATTACTGATGCCTAGAATATTATATTTTCATCATTCTAGTTTATATATCCCTACTTAATTGTTATTACAGGACAGCAAAAGTGTTGCCTATGGTCACAGGTGAAGAAACTCCCCCCCCCCAACACACACACACTCAGGAAGAATGAGGTCCTTAGGGTGGGGTTGGAGAGGGTTCCTATTCCCTTCCTGCCCCAGTACCCAGAGAGGAGGTGGGGGGGAGAGAAAATAGCATTGATTAAGCCCCGCAATAAATCACCATTTAAATTTAAATAATCCGGCTTCCCAGGCGGTAATTAGGCGAATTGACTGGCGCTGAGAGAATGCCGCATTAGCGAGGCTGATTACTGTCATTACCGCGAACAACATGTGCGCCGGCGGGGGATAAACATCTTGTCTATTGTCCTGGAGTCCCAGGGAGGGAAAAGGGGGGCTGAGAGAGCCCTGACAGTGTCCAGCCCCCCAACACTTGGAGGGGCATCCGGAAGCTTCAAGAGATAGAGGCTCACTCTAGTCACAGGGCCCCTGGCCGGGTTGTCTCTTGGCCACTTCCACAGTGCCCACCTGTGCATCAGAACCAACTGGTCAGGAACGTGTGTGGGGTTGGCTCAACATCCAATAGACAGACAACCAAATTCAAAAACTTAGGCGCCTGCTAATCTACACCAAAGTAGCTCTCTGAAGATTGGAAGGAAGACCCTGAGAAAATGAGACCCAAAGGGGGAAGATGGTAACTACTTGGTTCATTTTCAAAGAGGCTTTTATTTTATGTATTTGTGTATTTTGCCTGCATGCACATGTACACTGGTGCCCACAGAGGCCAGAAGAGGGCACTAGATCCCCCCTGAAATTGGAGTTACACACACTTGTGAGCTGCCATGTAGAGTCTGGGCATCAAACCCCGGTCCTCTGGAAGAGCAGCCAGTGATCTTAACTGCTGCTTCAGCTCTTCAACTCCCCTAGAAGGACAATCTGCAGGAGTTATATATGTGTATATATATATATATATATATATATATATATATATATATATATATATACTTATTTTCTATATATGAGTAAACTGTCACTCTCTTCAGACACACCAGAAGAGGGCATCGAATCCCATTACAGATGGTTGTGAGTCACCATGTGGTTGCTGGGATTTGAACTCAGGACCTCTGGAAGAGCAGTTGGTGCTTGTAATGGCTGAGCGACCTCTCCAGCCCACAGTTGATCTTCTCTTTGAGCACAGAGAGATCAAACTCTGACAGACAGGCTTGGGACCATGCTCCTTGACCTTCTGACCCAGTTCTATGACCCTGAGTTCAAGCTTTCTTTCTTTCTTTCTCTTTCTTTCTTTCTTTCTTTCTTTCTTTCTTTCTTTCTTTCTTATCTTAGACAAGGTCTCTCTGTGTAGTCCTAGATGGCCTAGAACGCTCTGCCTCTGTCTGCTGTCTGAAATGAAAATTAAGCTCTGCCATGTCTGTCTGCTTTGGGTCAGTTTTTAACTACCACACTTAACATCCCTTCTAGGTCCTGGATGTTAAGTTTCTTTGGTTTTAGATAATTCCCTATTCGTCTCTTTCTCTAACCTTGCATTTAAGCTATTATTATTGATGTTGTTGCTGCTGCTGGTATTGTTGTTGTTATTTGTATAGGGGTGTTTTGTCTGCATACATGTCTGTGCACCACTTTTGTGCCTGATGTCCAGGGAGGCTGGTAGATACTTGGGGACTGCAGTCACAGATGTTTGTGAGCCACCATGTGGGTGCTTGGAATTGAACCTAGGTCCTTTGAAAGAGCAAGCCAGTGCTCTTAACCTCTGAGCCACCTCTCTGGCCAGCCCTCATCCCCATCAGATGGGGAGGTGAGGACCCCAAGGAATCAGACTTAGTTAACTTGTGATTACTGGACAGTGATAACTCTTCCAGAGTGTGTTGATCCCAGTGGACGTGGGACCCACACTGATGGACAGAGCGAGAGTCTGAATATTCCTTATCCTGAGTGATAAGGAATGGTTCTCTCTCTCTCTCTCTGTCTCTCTCTGTCTCTCTATCTCTCTCTCTATCTCTGTCTCTGTCTCTGTCTCTCTGTCTCCCTCTCACTCTCTTTCTCTCTCTCTCTCTGTCATACAAGACAATAACTAGGCCTAGGCTCCCTCAGATAGCCATTGTAGCAAGGATGGCATGTTTAGGATTGGTCACCCAGAAGGCCTGTTTCCCTGACTACATAGTATGACAGGCTACTACCTTGGATACCCACGCCACCTTTAAGCTTCAATCTATAAAAGGTGATGACATCTATCCAGGAGCTTCAGAGTATGTGGGGGAGATGAGTTTTTGTTTGTTTTATTTTTTGAGACAGGGTTTCTCAGTGTAACCAGCCCTAGCTGTCCTGGACTTGCTCTGTACACCACACTGTCCTCGAACTCACAGAGATCTTCCTGCCTTAGTCTCCCAAACCCTGGGATTAAAGGCATGCACTACCACTGGCTTCTTTTTACTGTTTTTTTAAGTTTTCAAAAACTGTACGTGTATGTGTTTGTGCCTACATGTGCTTATGTGCTCTATGTGTGTGCCCCTGCTGGAGGAGGCCAGCGGGTGTTGAAGCCCCTGCAGCTGAAGTTACAGGTGGTTTAAGCCACCCAAGCTGGGTACTGTGGGCCAAGCTATTCCTCTGCAAGAACAGTGTGTGGTGTTCTTAACTGCTGAAGCATCTATCCAGTCTTTTTATTATTCTTTATAAGTGTGTACATATACATGTGCGCATGCATTCACGTGAGTGTGTGTGTGTGTGTGTGTGTGTGTGTGTGTGTGTGTGTGTTACCAGGTGTTACCCTTGCCTTCCTCCTTTTCTTGAGATAAGTCTATTTATTGTTCAGTGCAGCACAGGGCAGGCTAGCACGGGGCAGGCTAGCACAGGGAAGGCTAGCACAGGGAAGGCTTGCAGAGGGCAGGCTAGCTGGCCCACAGGTTCCTAGGGAGTCTTTCATCTCTGTCTCTCATCTCCTAGTAGGAATAATGAAATTCAATGTTCACTAACATGTTTAGCTTCACATGGGTTCTGGGGATTTGAATAAGGTCTCCACATTGGGTGGCAAATGCTCTTCCAGCTGGACTATCTCCCCAGCCCTCTCCCCGAGTCATTTGTGTACTGAGCTAAAACAATGTTGCAGGAATGCAGGAAATTCTCAATAAACTGTCCTTAAGTGAGGTGACATCTTAGTCCCCAGGCAGGACACTACCTCAGGAGGAAGTGACCTTTGAACCAAGACTTAAAGGAGTGAAAAAGCCAGCTGTGAGAAGGGCCAGGCAAAGGGCTGGAACAAAGGACAGCCTAGAAGCAGAAGGAGACAGTGAGGGTTAGACTGGGGGTTGGGGTGAGACGTTGGATAAACTGAGAAAGGAGATGGGAAAGCAGATGGGGGAGACCCCAGAAACTCTCAGGAGTGGTCTAGACTGATACATTAGCATTCTTCCTGGTGATATCTATTAGTCACCCACTGTATTCCTGTTTGTGGACCTGGAGGCCTTTGATGTACAAAACCCAACTGCTCTTAGCACAAGGTTGGGGTTGGGATTTAGTTGGTAGAGCATTTGCCCAGCCTGTAGGAAGCCCTGGGTTTCATCCCCAACACAAACCAGGCAGGGTACAGACCTGTAATCCCAGTAGAGAAGGGAAGGGGGATCTGGAGCGCAAGATCATCTTTGGATGCATAGTGAGCTCCAACCGGGCAGTGGTGGCGCACACCTTTAATACCAGCACTTGGGCCAAGGCAGAGGCAGGGTGGATCTCTGTGAGCTCGAGGCCAGCCTGACCTACAGAGTGAGTTCCAGGACAGCCAGGGCTACACAGAAAAACCTGTCTTGAAAGAGAAATATAGGGGCTGGTGAGATGGCTCAGCGGGTAAGAGCACCCGACTGCTCTTCCGAAGGTGATGAGTTCAAATCCCAGCAACCACATGGTGGCTTACAACCACCCGTGATGAGATCTGACACCCTTCTCTGGTGAGTCTGAAGTCAGCTATAGTGTACTTATGAATAATAATAAATGAATCCTTGGACCAGAGAGAGCAGGGACTGAGCAAGTGGGACCAACCGGAGTGAGTAGGCCGACCGGTGCGAGCGGGGCCGGCCGGAGTGAGCGGGACCGACCAGAGCGAGCAGAGTTGACCAGAACAAGGAAGAAAAAAAAAAAGAAAAGAAAGAGAAATATAATTCCTACAACAGGTTGAGGTCCCCAGGGCATCCATCGAGCCCGATGATAACAGATTATTGAGTGACAGGACATCTCTTCCACTCCTGAGAGTCAGGAAAGCCTAGCTCTTCATCCCCAAGGATCCAAGATAGGAGACTCATAGGCTGGGAAGGGAGGGCCCTGAAACTTGGTAGGGATCTTACCTGCCCTCCCTTTTCTGAGCATACCCTCTCTCTGCCTATGTCTCCCTTCTTCCTTTCTCCCCACCTACCTCAGGCTTCTACCACCACCTGGACGTTGCCTGACACGTTTATTAGTTGAATACGCAATTAAGTGAATAAGTGATTTTAGAGTCTTTGGACTTCCAGGCAGGGCAGCTGTGAAGGTGGAGCACACCTGTTGAATTGGGACATGGAGGGGTTGTGGGTGGGAAGAATAGGGAGAGGGTAGGTTTAGGGAGGTGGAAAGTGGGGGTACTAAGGCATCAGTCGGCAATCCTAAGCACACCTTGGGATCCTTGTGGCAGGAGATGGGTCATGTGCATGGGGAGGACAGCAGGTCCCTAAGCTCCCTCCCTGTGCACCCCCATCCCAGCGTGCCCATTAATGCTGTTAATTGCAGCGGCACAGTCTGACCCGGGCTGATCCCCGGAGAGGGAAAATGAAGGAATTAGCAAAAATGACAGGGGAAAATTGCCACAATTAGCAGGCAGCATTGTTCCTGCCTGTCACGGGGCTGCTTGGAGCTGGGTTTCGGGGGAGGGGTCCCCATCAGCCCCCACACGTATTGTTCCTGGAGGTTCAGATGGGGAGGAAGCAGGACAAACAGCAGTCAGATGATGGGGGGGGCCTCTGGGGAGGTCTGTGGTAGACTCTGACAGCCTGGCTGACTTGGGGGAGTCCTGAGGAACAGGGGTAGCAGGGGTCCTGCCCCCAAAACAGCACCATTCACACCTCACTCCCTGCTTTCCTCCCTCATGCTCCCTAGACACTTGGCAGTCTAGGAACTCAGACCCCTGCAGCAAATCCATTTAAAGAGGAAACTGAGGCACAAGAAGTGACTCCAGGCCCTCAGCCTAACAGAGGGACGGGCACTGACAGAGTGCTTGGGTCTCTCCTGGGGTCGGGGGAGGGCGTTGGAGAGGGGTGGGGGTAATCATCTTCTACAGCATCCAGGAGTCCTGACCGGGGGTGGGGGACGACTGTGACATTCAGCCTGTCTTAGTGGCTGTCTGTCCCAGAATTTAAGTCTCTCTGAAATTCTAACTTTCTCCTCCTTGTATGTCTTCATCTCCCTCAACACACCTGCAAAAGTTACACTATTGTTTTGTTTTGTTTTGTTTTGTTTTGTTTCCGAGACAAGGTTTCTCTGTACAGCCCTGGCTGTCCTGGAACTCACTTTGTAGACCAGGCTGGCCTCGAACTCAGAAATCCACCTGCCTCTGCCTCCCGAGTGCTGAGATTAAAGGCATGCGCCACCACGCCCGGCTTACACTATTGTTCACACATGTCTCTGCCATATCAGCAGGAGGTGTAACTCAGAGCTAGAGCCCCTGCATAGAATCCTCCAGTGAGGGGCTGGGGGTGTGGCTCAGTGGGAAAGTAACTGCCTAACCTGTGCAAGACTCTGAGTTCAGTCCACAGCACCAAAAAAGAGAAGCCAAAACACTATACTCAAGCCTGATGATGCATCCCTGTAAATGCAGTTTTCAGGAAGCTGAGGCAGGAGAATGGCAAACTTTAGTTAAACTTGGGTTATTTATTGAGACTCTATTTCAAAGAAACTAAAAATTTTCATCCAAAATGTATCCATGGTAAAATTAGCTATCGTTTTAAAAAACTTATTTGTTTATGTGTTCATATGTATATGTGGGCAGGACATAGCACACAGGTGAAGGTCAGAGGACAATCTGTGAGTCTCATTGTATCACATAAGTTCTGGGGAGCAAACTCAGATCTTCAAGTTTGATGGTGCATGCATTTATCCGCTAAACCATTGCAACAACTTTTAAAAATATTTATTTATATTTAAGTGTGTGAGTGTTTTACATGAATGTATGTACCACAGATGTGTAGTACCGACAGAGGCCAGAAGAGAGCATCAAATCCGTGAGACTAGAGTTACTTAACTGCTCTTAACCTCTCAGCTGTCTCTACACCTCCGCCATCCCGGCTTTTAGACAGGGTCTCTCTCTGTGCCCTGACTGGCCTGGAACTTGATGTGCACACAAGGCTGTTTTAAAGTATCCAGACCAGCACCATTTACAGCATAGTCCCAAAGGAGTCCCGCAGCCATGAAGTGCTGTCCAGTGCTGCCTACTACATACCTGCTTTCTGTTCCCATCCATCTGCCAGTTTTAGACATTTCATAGACGTGGGGGGTCACTGTGGCCTTTTTGTGCCTGTCTGCTTTCATAATATTCCATCACAGATCAAGGCTTCATTCCTCTTCATCATGGATCTACCGCATTTTTTTTAATCCGTTCTCGGAGGCTGGACGTTGGGGGATTTTTCTTGGCTTTGTGTAATGCTGTTCTCTCTGTGTGCATACAACACTCCTCACATTACCTATCTTCAGGTTGTTGGGTTGTAAAGGGATTGCCAGAGGCTCACGTCATAGCTCTCTTTTCATTTATTGAAGAATCAGCGAGCTGTTTTCTTCAGCTGCTATCTTAGTGTGCATTCCACCCTGCAGTGCAAACTTCTCTACCTACTCTCATAATTTTGTATTTCTTTGGCTTTTGTTACTGTTTTTCAGTGCAGAGGATCGAACCCAGAGCCTATTAATACTAGACAAGGACTCTACCACAGAGCCCCTCACTGGGGGATCCTAGGCAGGGGCTCTACCACTGAGCCACGCCCCCAGCCCCTCACTGTGGGATTCTAGGCAGAGGCTCTACCACTGAGCCACGCCCCCAGCTCCTCACTGGGGGATTCTAGGCAGGGACTCTACCACTGAGCCACACCCCAGCCCCTCACTGGGGGATTCTAGGCAGGGGCTCTATCACTGAGCCACGCCCCAGCCCCTCACTGGGGGATTCTAGGCAGAGGCTCTACCACTGAGCCACGCCCCCAGCCCCTCACTGGGGGATTCTAGGCAGAGGCTCTACCACTGAGCCATGCCCCAGCCCCTCACTGGGGGATTCTAGGCAGGTCTTCTCCCATTGAGCCATGCCCCCAGCCCCTCACTGGGGGATTCTAGGCAGGGACTCTACCCCTGAGCCACGCCCCCAGCTCCTCACTGGGGGATTCTAGGCAGATGCTTTATCACTGGTCTATGTTGCCAGCCCTCTTTTTAACTTTTGAGATAGGAACTCGTTTGTTATGTACCCCAGGCAAGACTTTAATCATTGATTCTCCTGCCTTAGCCTGCCAAGTGGTAGGAGTAACAGGCCTTCACCACCAGGTTGGTCTCAGCCTTGGGTTATTCATTGGACCTGGCTTCGGTACCCAGTGAGGACAGTCCGCGCTGTTCTTGTCACTAGCGCTGCCTGTACTGTAGAGGACCTGTGAACAGAAGTACTCAAGAACTTTTTGTTTTGGTATGCAAAAGAATGGGGGAGTGGACAAATCCTTCTTTTCAATGTCTGTCACTCAGTCTTGGTCTATCTGTCTCATAGGGAACAGCCATCCTGTGAACTGGTTCTCTGTGGTGGCTGGCTGGGAGTTTAAGACTGACTGGGCCCCTAAGGGCTGCCCAGAGCCAGACCAAGGGGCCCTGACTGTCTTCTCCTCCTTCTGTCCCCAGCCCCAGGCCGCCGAGGCCCTGTGGCTCTGGTCTCTGAAGTCTTTGAGCAACACCTGGGTGGACACATCCTACAGGTGAGCTCCTCCCTTCCTAGCCTGCTGCTTCGTGCTGCCACCTGGTGGTAGCATCTGAGAATAGCACTATTTTTCCTGCGTCAGTTCCCTGTGGAGAACTGGACAGGACTAAGGGTCCCCGGGTTGTTCTCTTCCTACACCCGCCCCGTTTGTCTCAACTCTAGTCCTTGGATGGCTTCGTGTTCGCCTTGAACCAGGAAGGGAAATTTCTCTACATCTCAGAGACAGTGTCCATCTACCTGGGCCTCTCACAGGTAAGTCTTCCCAGCAGTAGGCAGCTATCTTTACCGCCTGGCCTAGGCATGCCCTTACTCTCTTCTGGTATCACTAAGCACAGTGTGAAAAACAGACAATCTTCCTTGGAACCGCAGGACCACAAGTTCAAAACCAGCCAGGGATACTTAGCAAGACCTCATCTCAAAATTAAAATTTGGTCTAGAGTTGTAGTTCTACAGTGATGTGTGCTCGCCTAGAATCCCTCAGCGAGGGGCTGAGCTCAGTGAGGGTGTGAATCAGCGATATGCTGCTTGTGTAGCATTCCGGAGGTCCCGGGACTCCAATCCATTGTGTCTGGGGCAGGATTGTAGCTTGGTTCATAGAATGCTTGCCTAGTGTTCACAAAGCCCTGGGTTCCTTACATAAACTGGGCATGGTAGTGAGGTATAAACCTTACATTAAACTCGACCATCCTAACTGGGCGTGGTGGCACATGCCTACAGAGTGAGTTCCAGGATAGCCAGGGCTACACAGAGAAACCCTGTCTAAAAAACAAACAAACAAACAAACAAAAAACCTCGAGCATCTGAGAGGTGGAGGCAGGAGGACCAGAAGTTTCAGGCCAGCCTAGGCTATATGAGACTGTCTCAAAAACTAACACTACCCCAAAGGAGGGGACTTGAATGTGTGGGTGACAAAGTAGGGTGGATAAGGTGGTTGTGTGGGCAGGGTGGGGGGTGAGGGTGAGATCCACAAGGGGGAATGAAGGTTGGAGGGAGACAGGTTACCCACCCCAAGCAGAGGGACAGTGGAAGAAGGCACGGCGGGTTTCTGAGTAAGAATTGCCGCTGGGTGTGGTGGCGCACGCCTTTAATCCCAACACTCGGGAGGCAGAGGCAGGTAGATTTCTGAGTTCGAGGCCAGCCTGGTCTACAGAGTGAGTTCCAGTCCAGCCAGGGCTATACAGAGAAACCCTGTCTCAAAAAAACAAAAAAAAAAAAAAAAAGAATTGCCATAGTTGGATATGCAGCTTCCAGGAGAGTTTTAAATGGGGCTTGAAGGTCAGAGGCTCCCTGTGAAATCGGAGCATGATCAGAACGGAAAGCTTTCAGGAGGTACAAGCAGGCAGATTAATAAGTTAGAGGCCAACCTGGTCTACATATATATAAGTGAATTCCAGAACACCCAGAGCTATAAAAGTGAGACCCTGCCTCAAAACAAACAAACAAAAGCCCCTCCCTCTGTAATTAAAAAAAAAAAAAAAGCAGGAAACATTTAAGAAAAACACAAGCCCGGTGTGAAGTGTACCTGAGGGTTGGGCGAGCAGACCTAAACTAAACCCAGCCTCAGCTATGGCGCTCACACGGCTCCTGAATTCCTCTCCATCACCGGCAGGTGGAGCTGACGGGCAGCAGCGTTTTCGACTACATCCATCCTGGGGACCACTCAGAGGTCCTAGAGCAACTTGGACTGAGGGCTACAAGCACCGGCCCCCCTACGCCGCCTTCCGTGTCCTCCTCTTCCTCCTCCTCGTCTTCCTCTTCGCTGGTGGACACCCCCGAGATTGGTAATTTCCAGGAATCCCCTCCTTGCCAGAGAATGAAGCCTGGGTTTTGTGCTTAACATGCTACAAAACAAGATTTTGTAAAACAAACAAACACAATAACAACAACAACAAAAACCCAAACCAAACCAACAACAACACAAAACAAAAACCCACAATGAGCCGGGTGTGGTGGCGCATGCCTTTAATCCCAGCACTCTGGAGGCAGAGGCAGTCGGATTTCTGAGTTTGAGGCCAGCCTGGTCTACAGAGTGAGTTCCAGGACAGCCAGGGCTACAGAGAAACCCTGTCTCGAAAACAAACAAACAAACAAAAAACAAAAAACAACCCACAATGAGTCAAGCCAACTTAAGGCACTAGGGTATCTAAACTTGCCTGGTTCCCCAGAATGGCCAAAATACACCAAAATTTGAGCTGCTACACGGAAGTAGGAATAAGACTGAGAGCCCCCTCACACCCCCCTTTTTTTTAACATTCCACTGAGCCTTTAAATTTTCATTGGGCCCTAACTTCAAACCCACAAGCCACGAGGAATGGCACCCAAGTCCAGGCACAGCACAGAGAGTTCAAATTACTTGCCCTGAGTCACCCAGTGTTCCATATTTTTAGTTGTGTGTGTATGTGATGTGTGTTTAACTTTCAGGATCCAGTTCTTTTTGATGATAGTTTGGGGGTGTTTTTGGTGTGTGTGTGTGTGTGTGTGTGTGTGTGTGTGTTTGAGACAGGGATTTCTCTGTATAACTGCCCTGGCCATCCTAGAGCTCACTCTGTAGACCAGGCTGGCTTTGAACTCAGATCCTCCTGCCTCTGCCTCCTGTGTGCTGAGGTGCCACCACTGTCCATCTTCCTTCCTTTCTTTTTTTTTTTTTTTTTATACTTCTAGTCTGTGACAGGGGACCTGGCTGTCACAACAGTTCTAGCCTGCCCTCTGTGGGTTACAAGTGGCTGCTCCAGCCTGGGTCAGACTGATGCCAGCGGATGTCTGGGGGGCAGAACTGAGAGATGGCTTCTGAGCAGGAAAGAGGGGATCATCTGACCTTGGACCTGGTTGTCCCACGAGGGGAGATTATTTTATCAGTGTACCTGTGCGACCATTAGATGCATCTGAGTGTCTGTTGCTGCCACACTGAGGCTGGTTCTGAGTTGACAGGATTCTGGAAAACTCTATGACAGCTCCCTCTTGTTCTGCCTCAGAAGCCAGCCCCACCGAGGCATCCCCTGCCTTCCGGGCCCAAGAGCGGTCCTTCTTTGTCCGCATGAAGTCCACCCTCACCAAGAGGGGTCTGAATGTCAAAGCCTCGGGGTACAAGGTATGAGCTGTCTCTTTCCCCCTGTGTGCCAGCTATATCCCAGGATACCGGGTATTGAGAACAGAAACTGGGACACACTCAAAGCCTTCCCCAGGCCAAGGGATCTGTGGGTATCAGGTGGAACTGGGTGAATCTTTGACTTGGCTGTGGTCCTCCTGCCTCAGCAGTCCCACCTGGCACCTCCCCAGCCACCCCCACCTTCCACAGGTCATTCATGTGACAGGGCGCCTGAGGGCCCGAGCCCTGGGTCTTGTAGCCCTTGGACACACGCTGCCCCCAGCCCCACTGGCTGAGCTGCCTCTGCACGGACACATGGTTGTCTTCCGACTCAGTCTGGGTCTCACCATCCTTGCTTGTGAGAGCAGGTACCAGGGTAGGGGCGGGAGGGAAGGTGGGTCCAAGGGAACCTGAGGATATGTGGGGATCAGTCAATCATGGGCCTTCAGTCTGGGGCCGTGGAGAGTTGGGAGAAGAGAGTCCAAGGGAGATGGCAAAGGTGCCTGGGAGAAGTGAGGGCGGCCCTGGCTCCCTGACGAGGCTTGCCCATTTCTTTATCGGGCCCCCTGTAACTCATCCTTTTCTTCACCTATATTATTACTATGCCCATTTTACAGAAGGAAACTGAGGTTCTGCAAGGGTGTGGATCCTGGGAGATGCTGAAGCCAGCTCTGCTGTCTCCAGTCACCCAATGTCTCCCAACTCCTTTTCCTTTTCTTTCCTGTGTCCTCCAGAGTTAGCGACCATATGGACATGGGGCCCTCAGAGCTGGTGGGACGCAGCTGCTACCAGTTTGTCCATGGACAGGATGCAACCAGGATCCGCCAAAGCCATCTGGACCGTGAGGCACACTTCTGTACCCTCTCCCCGTCCACCTACCACCACAAAACCACGAATGACCCTGCTTCCCTAATCCCTGGAAGTCCTTCTTCAGGGCTAACCATAGTCTCTGGTTGCACCGCAGCTTCTGGGGGCTGTTTGGAACAGAAAAGCAACCAAGAGGCTGAGCAGTGGCTGGGGGGAGGTGAGGGTCAGTAAGTGGGGTAAGAGGGGTTTCTGACCGATGCTGGAGTGCCTCTGGGTCTCTGACTACCTCTGTGCCTTTCTCTCTCTTTCTCGATTCTCCCCCACTCTCGCTGCCTCTGCCTGTCTCCTGCTCACCTGCCTTGACCCTCACCACCCCTCTGGGCTCTCTGCTCCCCTGGGATGGACCAGTGCTGGACAAAGGGCAGGTGGTGACTGGTTACTACCGTTGGCTGCAGCGTGCTGGGGGCTTCGTGTGGTTGCAGTCTGTAGCCACTGTGGCCGGGAACGGGAAGAGCACCGGGGAGCATCACGTGCTGTGGGTCAGTCACGTGCTCAGGTGAGAAGTGGCCCGTCGCCATCCCAGCATTCCGCGGCAGCTGCTCCCCATCCCAGCCAGCGCCTTTAAGGGAGGGCTGGCTCTGTAGACACGAAGGGGAAAGAACCTAGGAGGCCTAGGTATGAATGGCCTCACTTGGTGGACACGGAGAGGAATCACTGTTGGGAGGAGACACGTCTGTGACGTAGGCAGGGCAAGAACGGTTGTGTGGTGTGCCTCCGGCTGAAAGTGTGTATTGGACTCCAGGGCACTGGGGAGCCACAGCAGACTGTATACAGGGAGAGTGGTGCAAAACATACATGCTTTGTGAACAGAGGGCACAGAACAGATGAGCCTCAGGTCTACAGCCTGAGCTCCCCAGGGAAGAGCAGAGCGTTTGGGGCTGGAGCACAGAGTAGGGGGCAGGGGAGGCTGTAAATGACAGCAGGACATTTTATCTCGTGGTCACTGGGGAACTATTGAAGGCTTTATGTCTGGAGGGGATCACAAATCTGCACTTTTGGGAAAACCCTTCTGCTGAGAGTTGACTGGGAAATAGTAGGGACCGAAGAACAAGAGGATGCTGCCGTATGGTTTAAGAGATGCACAGAAGGCCGGGCGTGGTGGCGCACGCCTTTAATCCCAGCACTCGGAAGGCAGAGGCAGGCGGATTTCTGAGTTCGAGGCCAGCCTGGTCTACAGAGTGAGTTCCAGGACAGCCAGTGCTACACAGAGAAACCCTGTCTCAAAAGAGAGAGAGAGAGAGAGAGAGAGAGAGAGAGAGAGAGAGAGAGAGAGAGATGCACAGAGAGAAGAGGGGTGACATTTGCCCCTTTGCTGAGCTGATTTGATTTGGACCCTAGAAGGGAGCAGGTGATTTGGGTCAAAGAGATACAGAAAACCATGTCCAGGTAACAGTGGCTCAGGTTTGCCACAGCTGGGAGAACTCAGATGAGAATATACTTGGAACTGGGTCTGGTCCTCTGGTCCTAACCAGTGGAAAGACTGAAGCAGAAGGCCACCTTGGGAAACCTGGGGTGACTCTGTCTCAATAAGGAATGCTCAGTGGTGGAGCCCCTGCCTAGAATCCCCCAATGAGGGGCTGGGGCATGGCTCAGTGGTGGAGCCCCTGCCTAAAATCCCCCAGTGAGGGGCTGTGGGCGTGGCCCTGCCTAGAATTCCCCAGTGAGGGGCCCCTGCCTAGACTCCCCCAGTGAGGGGCTGGGGCGTGGTTCGGTGGTAGAGCCCCTGCCTAGCACATAGGAGGCTCTTGGATTTAATTCAAGGTGTGTATGTGTCCAACTAGGAGTTTATAGGTCTGATAGAAAGTTTTAAGCGCCTCGGGTAGTATCCACAAGTTCCATACTGGAAAATGTCTGTACTCACTGCTGTCCCAAGACCCCTGGTTTTTAGTTCCATCATCTTGTCCCCAGCAATGCCGAAGGCAGTCAAACACCCCTAGATGCCTTCCAGCTTCCAGCCATTGTGTCTCAGAAGGAGCCATCCAGCCCAGGCCCAGAGCCCACAGGTAAGCTAACCTATTCCAGTCTCTACACCCAGGAAAGACTGAGGTGTAGAGTCCTACAGTGGGATTACCCATTGTGGAAGCCATTCAACATGTGTGGCTGTTTACATTAACAGCTGGAGTTAACTGGGGAGATGAGTCAGTGCGTGAAGTGCTTGCCAGGAGAGCTTAAGGACTTGGGTGTAGTCCTCCTCATAAAGAAAAGCCAGGTGTGAGACACACATTTGTAATCCCAGTGTCGGGAGGTGGAGACAGGAGGACTCCTGAGGCTGAATTGGCTCGATGTTGACTGAGAGACCCTGTCTCAAAATGTAAAGTGGAACGGGGCATGGTGGCACACACCTTTAGTCCCAGCACTCAGGAGGCAGAGGCAGGAGGATCTCTGTGACTTCCAGGCTAGCCTGGTCTACAGCGTGAGTTCCAGGACAACCAAGACTACACAGACCCCGTCTCAAGAAGAAGAAGAAAAAAAAATGTCCCTGGCTGAGCGTCCTTGTTCTAGCAGAGGACTCAGATCTCATTCCCAGCATCCACAGGGCTCAAAGCCACCCATTCTCAGGGACCTGATGTCCTCTTCTGGCTTCTATAGGCACCAGGCCTACAGACACATAAACATACTTGTAAACAAAACACATATACACATCAAATAATTCGAAATGGGGCCAGGAAGGCTGAGCAATAAGGAGCACTGGCTGCTCTTGCAGAGGACGGGGTTTCCGTTCCCAGCACCCACACAGTGATACACAAGCATGTGTGACTCAGTGCCCAGACACACACGCAGGCAGAGCACTGAACCACGGGAGATGAATCTAAACAATTAAAACCAGCTGCGGTGGGGAGCAGTGCCTCAGGACAAGCCTTTATCCCCACCACTCAGAGGCAGGAGGGTCTCCGTAAGTTCAAAGCCAGCCTGGTCTACATAATGAGTTCTAGACTAGGAGAGCTACACAGCGAGACCTTACCTCTGAAAACAACACAATCAAGCAGGTCATGATGGTGCACACCTTTAATCAAAGCAGTTGGGAGGTAGCGGCAGGCAGATTTCTGAGTTCAAGGCCAGCCTCGTCTACAGAGTGAGCTCCAGGACAGCCAGAACTACATTGTGAGACCTTGTCTTGGGGGAGGAGGGAACCTTCATCCTACCCCCAAATTAAACATCTTCATCCTCAAATTTATCTTCCATATTTCAAATAGTCACCGGCAATATGTGGCCAGTGGCTGTCTCTCAGGACAATACCGATGAGATATGTCCAGTACCATCAAAGTTTCATTGCTAGCTGAGTGGGGTGGCACACGCCTTTAATCCCAGCACTTGGGAGGCAGAGGCAGGCAGATTTCTGAATTCGAGGCCAGCCTGGTCTACAGAGTGAGTTCCAGGACAGCCAGGGCTACACAGAGAAACCCTGTCTCAAAAAACCAAAACAAAAAAGTTCCATTGCTATAGGAGGGCGTGCGGAAAGGTTCCATCATCTGTAGAGGTCTAGCTGGACCTTCTCAGCCTAGGCTTTACTGGCAATGTCAGGGCTGGATGGGTCTTAGCTTTGCTGTGGAATGTGCCTATTGTGTGCCTGGGGGGAAGGGGGAGGAGGGAGAATCACTGGGGCTTGAGAATTGCAGACCTACCCCTCTGTGCCTACACTTCAAGAACAAGGGCTGGGGACACGCATTCCTCCAGAAGCCTCCTTCGAGGCTGGTGTGGTAGTGAGGGCTTTAATCCCAGCTACTGTGGGAGGCTGAGACAGGGAGATGCCAATGTTAGCCTGGACAACTTAGCAAGACCATGTCTCAAAGAGTAAAAGGGCCTGGGGAGGTGACCCCACGAATACAGGGCTGTGCATGCATAAAATCCTGACTGTGGGCCAGGTGGTGGTATGCACCCATCTTTCATCCCAGAACTTGGGAGGCAGAGGCAGGCGGACCTCTGTGAGCTCCAGGCTAGCCTGATCTACAGTGAGTTCCAAGACAGCCAGGGCTACACAGAGAAACCCTGTGTCAAAAACAAAACTCAAGCGAACAAAAGACCTGTGTTTGGATCTCCGGCACCCACCTGGGTGACCTCAGTGTTGAGGGGACAGATACATGTAGATCCCAGGAGTCTGCTGGCCAACCAGCCTAGCCAGAAACGTATGAGCTCTAGGTTCAGTAAGTGCCTCTGTCTCAAAGAACAATAATCCAGTGAGATGGCTCATCAGGTAGAAATGCCTTGCCCTGTGACCTCCACATGTATATATCATGGGGCCTGTGCACCCACACTCACACACACACACACACACACACACACACAGAGCAACTACAAATGCGACCGTAGAGATGGCTCAGTGGGTAACAATCCAAACCTGATGACCTGAGTTTGATCCTCAGAATCCCAATAAAGATAGAAATAGAAACCCAACTCAGCAAAGCTATCCTCTAACCTGGTGCACACCTTCATGACGGCATGTACGCCTCCATCGTACACACACAACACGGTAATAATGATGATGATGATAATAGTGATAGAGCTAGAGCACCAGTGCTGATGGTCACCTCCATACCCTCACCACACATAGAAAGTCAAAAGGTTTACAATCTGGTTCAACGCTAGGCCTGAGGAGAATCCATCACTAAGGGACTAGGAGTAGGCCGGGCGGTGGTGGCGCATGCCTTTAATCCCAGCACTTGGGAGGCAGAGGCAGGTGGATTTTTGAGTTCGAGGCCAGCCTAGTCTACAGAGTTAGTTCCAGGACAGCCAGAGCTACACAGAGAAACCCTGTCTCGAAAAACCAAAAAAAAAAAAAAAAAAAAAAGGGGGGGGGGACTAGGAGTATGGTTCAGTGGTAGAGCCCCTGCCTAGAATCCCCCAGTGAGGGGCTGGGGGCGTGGCTCAGTGGTAGAGCCTCTATCTTGACCTCTTTCCCCTCTCCCGTGGGTGCAGGCTGTAAGGGGCTGTGGGTGTGTACAGCAGTAGAGCTCCGCAAAGAATAAATATAAAGTATCTTCTTCAGAGGAAGAGCCTCCAGTTGATGGGAAGCAGGCTGTGCCTGTGGACCAGGACAAGGACAAGGACCCTCAGGCCCGAGGCAAACGCATCAAAGTGGAGGCCAGCCCGAAGGAAGCTAGAGGCTCAGAGGATAGCGGAGAGGAGGAGCTCTCGGATCCACCGGCTCCACCTCGGCCAGAATTCACTTCTGTCATCCGGGCGGGAGCCCTGAAACATGATCCAGTACTGCCGTGGGGCTTGACAACTCCCGGAGACCCCTCACCCGCCCTCCTTCACGCAGGCTTTCTGCCACCCGTTGTGCGGGGCCTGTGCACTCCAGGCACCATCCGCTATGGCCCTGCGGAGTTGAGCCTGATGTATCCACATCTGCACAGGCTGGGCCCAGGCCCCTCGCTTCCAGAGGCCTTTTACCCTACGTTGGGCCTGCCCTATCCAGGGCCCACAGGTACTAGGGTGCAGCGGAAGGGGGACTGAAAACAGTGTAACACCAGAGGACCAAACCTGAGACATAGATCGAGTCCTGGAGTCATTCTTGAGAATTAAACACCACTCCCTGAGGGGCGCCCTCCCCGGGGATGCTGCCTCTCATGATTGCTTTTCCTTGTTCCTTTGAAATGATTTACTTGTATGTGTGTCCATGTGTGTTATGGTGTGGAAATTAGGTCTCTCCTTCTCCTTCTTCTGCGGGTCCTGAGTATCAAACTCAGGTCGTCAGGCTTGGGAGCCAGTGCCTTTACCCACTGAACCTCACCCCAAAGGTTGCCCTCTTCTCCCCTCCCCACCTCCCCAGATAACATGAGCTATCACTCAAAGTCTTGAACTGCTGAAGGGTCAGGTTTTAATGTCCCAGTTGTCAGGCCCAGCCAGTCCCCACAGCCTTGCTCTTTACTCTGGGGGTGGCCTGCCCGCTTCATCCGGGCCTTCTGTACTGGCTGCCCCATCATCCTCAGGCACCAATTCCACGTCCAGTTCCAACTGACCCATGTAGAGACCTACTGCACAAGCCCAGAGCAGACTGGCAGCCAACACTGCCCCCACACCAGCGGCAGCACTAGCAAGCGACAGTTGCATGGGTCCCCGCAGCGCTGCCAGACCCACCGCATAGGAGGCTCCGCCCCACACCACGCACAGGCCACCCAGCAGGAAGAAGCCTGTGGAAGAAGGAGCAGTAGTCAATAGTTACAGGGTCCAGGGTATCCCAAGGGGCTGCCTGGGTGACGGGTGGGGAGAATGAGTCAGTACGAGCACAGGGCAGGGCAAGGCTTCTAATGTCAGCTAGTGAGAGGCTGGAGCAGGGCCAGCTAACGGAAGGCTTACTCGGGCAACTTCGACTGTCTCAAAATAACGTGGGGAGAGGGGCGGGGGAGGGGCAGTGCTGGAGAGATGGCTCCAAGCTTAAGAGTACTCGTTGCTCTTTCAGATGGCCTGAGTTCAGTTCCCACAACCCACACGGTGGCTCACCAGTACCTCCAGTCTGAGGGGTTCTTGTGCTTTCTTCTGGCTTCATGGGTACCAGGCATGCACATGGTCTCCATATACACATATACACATAAAATAAAAATCAAAAAGGCTGGCGATGTAGTTCAGTGGTAGAGCCCCTGCCTAGAATCCCCCAGTGAGGGGCTGGGGGGCATAGCTCAAAAGTAGAGCACATGGCTAAAAAATTCACCAGTGGAAGGCTGGGGATGTGTAGCTCAGTGATACAGCACTTAACTAGTAGGCTGCTTTCTTTCCCATTATAACAATAAATAAATAAACAAATAAAGGCAGACAAGGACTCAAATATGTGAGCCAAATACATGAGACTTTGTAAAAGGAAGTATCTGAGACTTGGAGGAGAAATCCAATATCCAAAGGGGCTGGTCTGGGGATATAAACAAAGGTGTACACATAAGTCAAGGCTACTTGGAAACTGTCTGATGGACTCCTCACAATGCTGATGAAGGAGGTGTAAGTGGGGGGCTTACACCAGTGAGGTAAGAGAAAAGGGAGTGAGTGCTCTCCTTTTACAACTGTTAGGGTAGGAGGACTCAGAACCGGAGGAAAAGGGGGAGGGGCCCCATTTCCCATAGGGATGGTCTGTACTCACCATAGGCAGCTTCCCGGCCCATGTCACTCTGCATGAAGGAGATGACCCCAATGCCGGATGACAGAAGTCCATTTCGGAACCAGGAGAGAAAAGCTGCAGGGAGTTGGGGGGTTGGGGGTGGAGCTCTGCATCAGCAAGCCCTGCTTCCTAGATCCCCTCTCACCCTATTCAGTCACAAGACAAAAGTATTCTAGATGCGGATCCCTTCCGGGAAGCCCTATGCAAGTCCCATTCCTTTACCCTTCGGACAGACATTCAAAATCTAGACCACGAATTGAAGTCTGAAGATAGAAAGTCTTCCCAAGTCGGCTCCCTTGTGCATCCTTCGGTCTTCCCTCTCTCCCTCAGACCTCTGGGACAAACTTCTCCAGCCTGTCCCTTCCCCTGCGTGGTAACCGCTCCTACCTAGCATGGCCTCATCCATGCGTCCACATCTCCCCACCACTCAAGTCCCTGAGTGCTGCCAAAAGGCTGTTCCCACTACTAGCCCCATTCAACACCAGACGGGCTCCAATCTCTCAACCCTTTGCCTTGTTTGAGATTCCTCCCCCTGCAGCCTAGATCACCTCTCCCTCCAATCAGCAGTCACCTTCTCTACCATTGGTTACACGCTGGTCCAATCCGGAACTTCCCCATCTTCTGCAGGTAGCCACACTCTTGTTTTATTCCAAGTGGTCCCCTCTGTCTGTAATCCTAACCGATACCCCTGTCACAAGCAACTTGTTCCCTCGCAGCTGCCTCTGGAACGGTCTCTCACCTAGGCAGTGTGGTGCTGCCAGCTACTTCTTCCCAACCGTACCCCCGCTCACACACACTAATCTCTGCTGTACCCCATTAGCCAGGACCCGAAAGATGGTGCCCTATGCGCCCAGACTGCAAAATCTCCAACCCCCACCCCCAACACCGGCTCCCTGCGCTCACTTGAGGAAGCTGCCCCCGCAGAGCACAGGCCCTGTTCCCAGCAGATGCTGGCCTTACTCTGGCCACCCACTCCCACGTGCACACTGGAACCCCTCTCCTGGGATCGCGAACGACCCCGGCCCCTGCCACTGACCTGTCTCATGTGCCTTGCGGAGGAGCCAAGCGTCCGCGCGATCCAGCTCGGACACTGGTGGCGGCGAGGCTCCAGCGCGTGGCCCGTGGCCCGGGGCGAAGGACCCGCGCGAGCCCCCACTGCGGGGCCGCTGAGGAGGCTGCAGAGACCCCCGGAAGCGCAGGCGGGCCAGGCGCGCGACCCGAGCCCACCACCAGCCGCCTCCCATGGCTCGCAATGGGGCCGCGACACCAGCTCCGCCCCACGGGCCTACTGTAGGCTGGAGGTCACATCACTCATGAATAGCGACACGACCATTGGTGATCTGCCGGCAACTCAATCCCGGAACGCAATACCTATTGGTGTATCTGGCTGTGTCTCCACTTCAGTTATATGTGCCGGTAGTGTGTGACCCACCTTATTTTTATCATCAGACTACAAATCCCAGAGATCAATGTACGGCAGGCAGTTCGACCTGAAGAAGGGTGCGGCGGAGTATCTGCTGGGACTTGTAGTTTCAAAAAAGTTACTGATCTCAACAGCCAGGAAACAAAACTTGTACTAGTTGCAAAACTGTGATGAACTTACGGAAATAACTACCAGTTACCTCACTAAAGAGGACACACAACTATTTTGTTGTATTCCTCTTCAGTTTTACTTCTATGCAGATTTTAATAAGATGTCATTTCTGAAAATTCATTCCTGTCCTTACTTAGATTCTTTCCAAAACGTTATTACCAGTACTGGGAATCAAACTTAGTGAGAGTGGTAGAGAGAGTATCTAACAGAAGAGAGACTGCAGAGGAGAAACCGATGAGAGGACAGAAGCAACAGACTCAAGACCTGGCAAATATCCCGTTAGCAGCCACAGCCAAACCACAGGACACATAAGAAATGCCTAAAACAGATAGTCTCAGGAGAAGAAGATAAGAGGGAGGGATCATGTCCTTGAAAGATCGAAAGTGCCCCTTTCCCAAGCCCAGGGCAACCCTAAAAGTAAAAGAGAATCCCAACAACTTTTTTGTAGATAATTGATAAAGTTCAACATTCT
Organism: Mus minutoides; assembly: GCA_902729485.2. Taxonomy (NCBI): domain Eukaryota; kingdom Metazoa; phylum Chordata; class Mammalia; order Rodentia; family Muridae; genus Mus; species Mus minutoides. The sequence continues at coordinate 954,818 of LR753341.1, forward strand.
GTCTTGCTAAAACCTGAAGATAAAGTCTCTTCATCAGTTTATAAGTGACTTTCGATGGCAACAGAAACAAAAGACCCAAAACCTCTTAGAGGCCATGAAAAATTCGGACTATTGTGCCTCCTCTAAGAAGGCTTTACTCTGCTAACTACAGGTGACTCCCCCTAGACCCAGGGGACTCAGGGCATCAGACAATGGCCAATCTGTCACCAATTGCCAGAAGCCGACCCCCACCCTTGTCTATGCACCAGTGCAGCAATGGACTCCTGGTTAAAAATGATGCCAAAATGGCTCATTACCAGCCCCTCTTCTTGAATGCCCTAAGATGACTTTTCAGCTGCCCTGCTGCCTGACCCTGACCTTGATCGGTGGGCCTCTGCATGACTGCTCAGATCATATGTGCAGAGCCACTCCTGACAGGAGTGTCAACCCACAAAGCTGAACTGGAAGCTCTGACCAAGGCATTATAGCTGAGAAAAGAAAAGAGACACAGATAGTCAAATGTGCCTTTGCTACTGCTGATATCTATGGGACTATTTATATATAGAGAGGCCTCTGACAGCAGAAGAAAAGACTAAACCCCATCCCAGAGGGCAACAAGACAGCCCAGTGGGTGGCCCTAAAAATTGGGCTCATGTCCTTGATTGCCCTAGACCCAGGAAACCCCACACTCTCTGAACAGACAGAAGATGTGATCTGAGCCAAAACCCTGTCCCTGTCTCAGTGTCCTAAGAGATGATGGAGGACAGCTAGCTGATCACAAGCTAATTGTACCAGAGAAAATGGGTAACCACATACTGAAAAAGATTAGTTGTTCTTCACACATAGGATGCCAGAGAATGCAAGACTTAGTCTACCAGTCCCACATCATAATTAAAGATGCCTGTCTGAAAACAGCTAAAATTGTTAAAAACTGTAAAGGCTGTCAATTGACTAATGTGGTTGCCAATGAGAAGAACCTGGTACTCAGTACTGGAGCACCAAGTCAGGAGTCTATCAGGACATGGACTTCATAGAGGTAAAACCAGAAAATTTTGGATACAAATACACACACACACACACACACACACACACACACACACACACACACACGCACACACTTATTTGTATTTTGGTTTTTCAAGACAGGGTTTCTCGCCGGGCGTGGTGGCACACGCCTTTAATCCCAGCACTTGGGAGGCAGAGGCAGGCGGATTTCTGAGTTCGAGGCCAGCCTGGACTACAAAGTGAGTTCCAGAACAGCCAGGGCTACACAGAGAAACCCTGTCTCGAAAAAAAAAAAAAAAAAAAAAAAAGACAGGGCTTCTCTGTGTAGCCCTGGCTGTCCTGGAACTCACTCTGTAGAATAGGCTGGTCTCAAACTCAGAAATCTACCTGGGATTAAAGGTGTGCGCCACCACTGCCAGCCCTTTTTTAAAATCATAAACAAGACTGTGCCTGTCTTAGGTTGTTCTGACAAGAATGCCTTCCTTACCCATCATTGAAAATGGAGCATGCACTTCTGTCTTAGGTTGGTAAGGCTCTGTGCATAATCTTACCCACCTTTGACTGCCAGCCTGTTAAACTAATGGCTCTATCTTGGGATCCATTTTCAGTTTCAAGCCATGTATTTTGGCTGCCAACATGCTGATGTTGTTAAAGGCAAGTTTTATCAAAATGAGAAGGAATAAAAGCATTCCCAGGACAAGAAGGGCTAACATGATCAAGCTATGTATGCCATTCTTGAAGCTTGAACAAGATGGAAACACTGACCTTAAGCCATGAATAACTTTATCATCAATAACCACAGCATCAAAACGTCTTTAAACTGATAATCTCAGTGTGCAAAGTTAAAATATCCAGAGAGGGCTCTTAGCGACGGGGACATCTCTAAGGTCTGCCCTGCGCAGGACAGCAGACAGCGTGGACTTCTACCACCTTTCCCCAAGCCTCTGAATAAAATGTTTAAACAAGCCTTTAATCCCAGCACTCGGGAGGCAGAGGCAGGCGGATTTCTGAGTTCAAGGCCAGCCTGGTCTACAAAGTGAGTTCCAGGACAGCCAAGGGCTATCCAGAGAAACCCTGTCTCAAAAAAACCAAAAAAAAAAGCCGGGCGTGGTGGCGCACGCCTGTAATCCCAGCACTTGAGAGGCAGAGGCAGGCGGATTTCTAAGTTCGAGGCCAGCCTGGTCTACAGAGTGAGTTCCAGGACAGCCAGGACTACTCAGAGAAACCCTGTCTCGAAAAACCAAAAAAAAAAAAAAATGTTTAAACAAAATATATATATATCCAGAGAGGTGTTAGAACTGTGCCAAATACCCTGTAAATGTCTTTGAATTGTCTCCCAGTTATAATGGCTGTCCTTGTAAATTTTAGAAGTGACACAAATCCATTGTTATTTAGCATGGCACTTGAGATGGTTTCATACTTTGTTTGTTTGTTTGTTTGTTTGTTTGTTTTTGTTTTTCAAGACAGGTTTTCTCTGTGTAGATCTGGCTGTCCTGGAACTCACTCTGGAGACCAGGCTGGCCTCGAACTCAGAAATCTGCCTGCCTCTGCCTCCCGAGTGCTTGGGATTAAAGGCGTGTGCCACCACTGCCTGGCGGTTTCTTACTCTTAAACTCTGAACATCCTCCGGATAATTTTAATAGCATCATAAACAGTATCAATTCATTGTTCCAAACACCTATCTAAATGTTCTTGAATACTCAGAGCATTAGTGACTTTTTTTGCTAAATGATTAACAAAAGTGTCTATCTTAAATTCTTGCATCAAAGCAATTGCAGAAGCAGTGGTGTTAGCTTTTATTGTGATCAAAGCTGCTATACTGGCAATAATCAAGTCCACTACCCTCTTGCTTCTGCTTAAAACCTGACTGAATTCTTCCAATATTTGTAAGGTTTTTTTTCACAATACCAAGGTCCTTTATACTCACGGGCAATCAAACAAAAGCTGATTGATAGACCACCATAACAGACATGCCAGATTCAACACACTAACACAATTAGAATGTGCGCAATCAATACAACTTACAATAAATGCCATAAAAGAAACAAACGTAGTTTTAACATGACCAACTATAAAAGATTAGGAGCTTTAACACATGCACCAACACTTCTTTGAAATCCAGACCCTGTCCCAATTTTATCTATTGCTAAATTAATATCACACAAGGCAGCTGTCAATTTTCAAATATGTCTCTGAAAATGTCCAGAACCAGCCCTCCAAATTCCCACAGTCCTTTCCTTTTTTCCAATATTGGATTGGTTTCCAGACTCACTGATCACATTAAAGAAAAGAGAAGAGTCATTATGAAAACTTCACTATTTGATTAATTTTTTGAAGGCAGTTTCCACAGTTTCCATGTTCTCTGTTCCACCAGATCTAAAAGCTTGAAGCAAGGCAGCTTGTCCAGTCTGGGATATAGACAAGCAAAGGTGGGTCAGGAACGTATGCCTTCAATCAGACAACATTATACTATGACCCCACCAGATGCTGAAGCAGGTTTAATTTTTTTCCAGTCTGCTTTTATATCATTCTAGGTACATGCAAAGAATATGGCCAGTTCTAAGGCATAAACAAAGAAGTCAAAGAACAACCAAGGCATAAACAATGTAGTCAGGGAACAAACGAGGCATAGACACAATCCCATGGTATTCAGGGGCTTATGAAGATGACCAAGATCTTGAGCTTACTTCCTTGTCCCAGCCCAATGTCACATATTCTTGCCAATTTCCTAGAAGTGGCACCAAAAGCTCTCCACACTGACTTTCCATTCCAGCCAGGGGCCCCGAGGGAGAAGGACGGGGACAGGGTAGGGGGCGGCAGATGACAGTACAGAAGAATGTCCATGAGGCAGGTGGAGGAAGAAGGCAGTCACCATAAGAAGTTGCAAAGGAGCCAGGCGTGGTGGCGCACGCCTTTACTCCCAGCACTCGGGAGGCAGAGGCAGGAGGATTTCTGAGTTCGAGGCCAGCCTGGTCTACAGAGTGAGTTCCAGGACAGCCAGGGCTATACAGAGAAACCCTGTCTCGAAAAAAAAAAAAAAAAAGAAAGAAAAAGTTGCAAAGAGAGTTCTCTGTGAGGACAGACAGCTACAGCAGAGTAAGCCAAACACTAAATTCAAGTAACTCAAGTGGGAGCGGGGTTGTTGTTTGACTGGGAAGTAGCTAAATAGCGTAGAGGGTTAGGCATATCTGCTCAGTCTTTGTGTTTAGCGCTTGTTGGATCAATCAATAGGTCTTGTCTCAATTATTTGGGAACAACCCAGCTTAGAACAATCCACCACCATTAAATTTCATCCTATAAATGACAGAAGTTGATATTGTTCTGTGAGGGAGGTTGGCCACCATGCTGTGGGACACATAACCAGACCTGTGGGGAAGAGAAGAAATGAGGCCCCAGCTCTCAGGCAACTCCCACCTTTCACACATTGGAGAGGATAAGACCACCCCAGGCGGGGCTGGTAAGATGGCTCAACAGTTAAGAGCACCGACTGCTCTTCCAAAGGTCTTGAGTTCAAATCCCAGCAACCACATGGTGGCTCACAACCATCTGTAGTGAGATCTGACGCCCTCTTCTGGTGTGTCTGAAGTCAGCCACAATGTACTTACATATAACAATAAATACATGTTTAAGAAAAAAAAGACCAAGCCGGGCATGGTGGCACACGCCTTTAATCCCAACACTCGGGAGGCAGAGGCAGGCAGATTTCTGAGTTCGAGGCCAGCCTGGTCTACAAAGTGAGTTCCAGGACAGCCAAGGCTATACAGAGAAACCCTGTCTCGAAAAACCAAAAAAAAAAGAGTCATTTTCAGTTGAAGACAGCTATCTGAGAATGCCATGGTAGGAGGAGAAAAAGAAAGTGAATGGAAAAAAGAAATGGAAAAAAAAAGGAAAGGACATTGTTGTGGGTTATCTTGATGCTGTTTGTATTTTGATGTTAATTTTGTTTCTTCTCAATAGAGATTGCCGATCACGTACTCAATCACATACTCAGGTGATCTCAGCCTTCACCCCATTTTTTTTTTTTTTTTTTTTGGTTTTTCGAGACAGGGTTTCTCTGTATAGCCCTGGCTGTCCTGGAACTCACTTTGTAGACCAGGCTGGCCTTGAACTCAGAAATCTGCCTGCCTCTGCCTCCCAAGTGCTGGAATTAAGCCACCACGGCCGGCCCCTTCTCCCCATTTTAACTGGTCAATAAAGGCTAGAGTGTGTGATTGGGCAGTAGAGGGGAAAGGTGGAACTGGAGCTTCTGAAGAATGGGAGCACGTAGAGAGGCAGAAGAGGACAAGAGGGGAAGGAGAGAAGATAGAGGAAGATGAAGAGGAGGAAGAGGAGGAGGAGGAAGAGGAAGAGGAGGAGGAAGAGGAGGAAGAGGAAGGGGTAGCTATGATGGAGCAGAACCATGTGGCCAGGAGAAATCCCAAGTAGCAAAGGGTCTTATAGCTGAGGAATCAGTTAGTATAGTATTAGATCTGCCCAATCTAGGCTTATAGCTTACAATTATAATAACTGGATTGCATGGTTTTTTTATGTGGGCTTATTGGGGTTGGAAATCCCAACAACAAAACATGACTGTTCCCAGATATGGCAGAGGAGAGAGTTTATTGTATTAAAATAAGGAGAATATCCAGAGGTGGAGACATCTGGGAGGGTCCAGCATGAACTGAACCCTGACTGAGCTGGGGTATGTGGGGAGGGGGAGGAGGGGAAAGGAAAGGGGGAGAGGGTCCAGGTGCAGCAGCCAAGGGGACAAAGGTACAAAATGGTTAGATTATATAGGGACAAGCATCCCAGGCCCCTCAGCTAGAAAGTTCCAGGTATGGGCCGCGAGGTAGGAGCTGAGGAATGCCCAGAGAACCTGTATGCCTGGTCCACTTTGATAGGCACCTGAGCTGAGGATAGGGGCTTGTGGGGTAAGGGAGGTGGGGTTGAGACTTAATAGGAAGGACCTGAGACAAAGCTGTCTGTGGCTGGAGTTCGGATGGCATGTTAAAGGGGCAGCCAGGAGAGCCACAGCAGCGTGATGGGAAAGAGGGAATAAGCCCGGTTCCAGAGGTCTTTCAGAGTATGATGGCAACATTGTGTGTTTTTTCCCCATGTTCAGGCTGCCACACAAGGCCTGGTAGATGCTATAGAAGTGTAGCACACCTCCAGTCCTTGGTTTAATGAGATACTATGTAGCCCAGCCTGGTACTATATAGTACAGGCTGGCCTTAAACTTGATCCTCCTGCCCGAGTCTCAGGAGCGCTGGGACTGTAGACATGCATCATCATGTCCAGCTCAGGACACTCATGATCTCTTGCACTCCTTCATCTACTATTTGACTTTTTTTTTCTTTTTAAGACAGGGTGTCATATAATCCAGCTTTGCCTTGAACTTGCTATGTCAGCTCAGAGAACAACATTGAATACCTGATCCTCCTGCCTTTACCTTCAGAGTGCTGGGATTAGAGGCCTGCAGCTCCATCCCTGACTTATTCTGTACTGGTGATGAAACCCAGAACCTGCTAAACAACTGTTCTAAAAACCTAGATACAGCTCTGGCTCTCTCTGGCTCGATCTGGCTCGGCAAAGGTTTGAAATTCAAGTGAGGAAGGACTAAGAGCTAGAAAGAGGCCAGCCTTGGAGAGGGGGGTCGAGTGGACACCAGACACCCTGAGAACGGGAAACGCCCGGCTCAGTTCTCACATTCTTTGGCTAGGGAAATGCTCTGTTTTTTGCCTATCGGGAGGAAAGAAGGCTCATCGTCTGAACGCTAACAAGGGTCAGGGCAGAGAAAGCAAGGCTTCCTATGGCCTGGCCGGCTGGCAGTGAATCAGACCTGAGGTTTGAAGGAGAATAATCCAGGGAACTTTAAAACTTTGTCAATGCTCCAGTTCACTCTAGAGCGACGCAGGCTGACCTTTGGCAGGCGGGATGGTGACAAGCTGTTTGCTTTTCTTTACACACATCCCACTCCCCTGAAGACAGGGTTTCTCTGAAGCCCTGCCTGTCCTGGAACTCACTCTGTAGACCAGGCTGTCCTGGAACTTAAGGAGATCCACCTGCCTCTGCCCCCAGCAAGTGCTGGGATTAAAGGTGTGCACCACCACTGCTCCCTGTTTGTTTTTCAATTAACAATATACATTTTTAATATTTTGTTGCTCTGTGTGTGTGTGTGTGTGTGTGTGTGTGTGTGTACAGGCTGGGCTACATAGTAAAACCCATTCTCGGGCTGGTGAGATGTGTGTGTGTGTGTGTGTGTGTGTGTGTGTGTGTGTGTGTGTGTACAGGCTGGGCTACATAGTAAAACCCATTCTCGGGCTGGTGAGATGGCTCAGCCGGTAAGAGCACCTGAATGCTCTTCCGAAGGTGATGAGTTCAAATTCCAGCAACCACATGGTGGCTTACAACCACCTGTAATGAGATCTGACGCCCTCCTCTGGTGCGTCTGAAGTCAGCTATAGTGTACTTATGAATAATAATAAATGAATCCTTGGACCAGAGAGAACAGGGACTGAGCAAGTGGGACCGACCGGAGCGAGCGGGGCGAGCAGGGGCAGCCGGAGCGAGCAGGGCAGACCAGAGCGAGCAGGGTTGACTGGAACGAGGAAAAAAAAAACTATTCTCAATAGGATAAAAATGGTTTGAGATGGCTAAACAATTTTGACCACTTTTTCCTCTTACTTAGGACCTGTTCCCAGTACCCACGTGGCAGCTTACAACCAATGGCCACCCCAGACCCACAGGCTAAGTAAGAAGCCCTTCTCTGTCCTGTGAGGGCATAATGCACATACATGGTACACAGACTCATGCAGGCAACACACACACACACAAAGATTAAAAAAAAAAGAAAAAGGCAAGGGGTTGGGGAGGTAGTCAGTTGGTAGAGTGCTTGCCTACTGTGTGCAAACCCTGTGTTCAAACTCAGCACTGCATAGACCTAGCATTGGTGGTGCACACTTATAACCACAGCACTTGGCAGGTGGAGTGGAGGAACGGCAAATCAAGAATTCAGGGTTATCCTGAGCTACATAAAGTAAGGCTGGCCGGCCAGGGTTAAATGAGATATTAAAAAAAAAAATAGAGCCGGGCATGGTGGTGCATGCCTTTAGTCCCAGCACTCAGAAGGCAGAGGCAGGTGGATTTCTGAGTTTGAGGCCAGCCTGGTCTACAAAGTGAGTTCCAGATCAGCCAGGAATATACAGAGAAACTCTGTCTCGAAAAACCAAAAAAAAAAAATAGAACTAAAATGTGTGTGTGTGTGTGTGTGTGTGTGTGTGTGTGTGTGTGTGTGTTTCCCAATGTGTGTAGCCCTGGCTGTCATAGAACTCAGAGTTCTGCCTGCCTCTGCCTTCTGAGTGCTAGGATTAAAGGTGTCACCACCACTGCTTGGCTCTCTTCGGACTTTTTTATGTGGCCCCATCCCGGTTCTCATTTGAGCAGCAGCTCAGGGAGCATATGAGAACAAAGGAAAGCAGGACCGGTGTACAAGACCACTGCCACTCCCATGCCATCTGCAAGGCTAGATCCTGCAGGAATGCCATGACTGTGCCATAGGGCACACAGCATCTTACCAACTTTTCTGTTGCTACAGTAACGTATCATAACCAAGGCAATTTATAGAAGAAAGTCTTTATTTTGGCTCTCTGTTGTAGAGGAGTAAGATTCCATCAAGGCTCGGGAAAGCACAACAGCAGGTAGAGGAAGCCGAGAGATCCCATCTCAGCCACAAGCAGGAAGCAGAGGGAACACGAACTGGAAACGGGGTGAGACCATATACCCTGGAAGCACGACCCCCCAGTGATGTTCTTCCTCCAGCAAGGAAAACTCCCCAAACAAAATCACCAACGATGATGCTGTGGCGGCCAAAGGTTCGAATACCCAGGCCTATTCTGTGTGTATATTGTTATATATGTGTGTGTATCTCATTCACACCGCTAAACACAAGTCTTATCGAGCCGGGCGTGGTGGTGCACGCCTTTAATCCCAGCACTTGGGAGGCAGAGGCAGGCAGATTTCTGAGTTCGAGGCCAGCCTGGTCTACAAAGTCAGTTCCAGGACAGCCAGGGCTATACAGAGAAACCCTGTCTCGAAAAACCAAAAAAAGAAAAAACAAAACAAAACAAAACAAAACAAAAAAGAATTATCAAATGCTGTGGCTGCCTCTTGATATCCCAGGGAGGTTGGGCCAGAACTAGAAAGGAATGTTCACAGATGTGTGAGTTTTGTGGCCCCGAGAGAGAGGACTCAATTTTTTCCTTTCTTCCATTTTTTTCTTTCTCCCTTTCCTTTCTTTTTTCTTTGTGTACTGTTGGGCTTGAAAACTTAGGGTCTTGGGGCTGAAGAGATGGTTCAGTTGTTAGAGCACTGACTATTGTTGAAAAGGACCCAGGTTAAATTCCCAGCACCTAAATGGTAGCGCACAGCCTCCTATACAGTTTCAGGGGGATGATACCCTCTTAAAAGTTACTTCCATGGGGGACCAGGCACACATGTTGGAAACCTGCAAGCAAAACATATATACAATAAAAAAAATATTTAAACAGAACCAGGCAATGGTGGCACATGCCTTTAATCCCAGCACCCAGGAGGCAGAGGCAGGTGGGTTTCTGAATTCCAGGTCAGCCTGGTCTGGAGTGTGAGTTTCAGGCCAGCCAGGGCGACACAGTGAAACCCTGTCTCAGGAAAACCAACCAACCAACAAACAAGCTTACAGCTTTGAGCATGCAGAACCCACAGCCACATCTGTCATGTTCTAACTTGTAACTCACTGAGTTGCCCAGGCTGACCCAGAACTTGCTCTCCTCTTGTTTCACCTTCCTTCCTTGGTTCAGTGTTAAACTTCTATGCCTGTGGTCTGTGGCATTGTTACAGTCCCCACAGTAAGCATTACAGCTGCCAAGCCAGACAGTAGGCAGCGTCACAGGAAGGGCTAATCGTACAAGTCTGTAGGCCAGGGGAGTGTCTACTTAGTTAATTTTTAAAAATTTAATTAGTTATTTTTTTAAAAAGTCTGTGTATACAAAGAAACCCTGTCTCAAAAAAAAAAAAAAAAAAACCAAAATAAAATAAGCCAAATGAACAAACAGAAGCATGTAGAGAGTCTGGAAACATGGCTTAGTAGTTAAGGACACTCAATGCTCTTGCAGAGGGTACCCAGGTTTGGTTTCTTGCATCCACATGAGACACAGAACCACCTCTCATTCTAGTTCCAGGGGATCCAATACTCTTTCCTTGCCTCCACAGACACTGTATGCACATGGTGCACAGACATACATGAAGTGAAAACATTCATACACATAAAATAAATAATCTTTAAAAAATGTATGCACCGCTTCTCGGCCTTTTGGCTAAGATGAAGTGTAAAAATGTATGCAGGTGCAGTTTTTGTGCGTGACAGTGCAGTTCCCACAGAGACCAGATAAAGGAGGTGCTTCTTGACTGCCAAATGTGGGTGCTAGGGACTGATCTGGGGTGTTGCAAGAGCAGTGGGTGTTTTGTTGTTGTTGTTTGTGTGTGTGTGTGTGTGTGTGTGTGTGTTTTGTTTTGTTGTTTTGGTTTTTCAAGACAGGGTTTCTGTGTAGCCCTGGCTGTCCTGGAACTTACTCTGTAGATCAGGCTGGCCTTCAACCTAGAGATCATCTGGCCTCGGCCTGCTGAGTGCTGGGACCTGGGACACCCCCTCTCTCCTCAGGTAATATTTTAATTAGTGGAGGAGTCTTCCTAATTCACTCAGGGGATACAGTTTACTGCATGCATCAAATTAGTTCAGCACAGATCAGCTCACTCATTTTCCATACTTCTTAGATTGTGTTTGAGTAGAAACATGGTGCTACCAAGGGGTTGCTAAAGAGAATAACTTATTTCCATTGTTTAATGGAAATTTACCATGCTGTGGTGATCCGAGGTTGCCAACAGATTCGAGGTGTATAGCTAGAAGAGACTTCGCGCAGAATACAGGTGACGTTCTTAGTTGCACAGTGCACTATTTGAAGAGGGATGTGTGCATAGTTCAACTCAAGTGGACTTGCAGGTTACTAAGCTATTCCCTATGTTTAACTGCCTCCCTAGCCAGTAGAACCACCTAGTAATTTACCCCTTCATTCATTCACTATGTAGGTCAGGCTGGCCTTGAACTTGCATGTTGGGGATTGGATTCAATGCTTAGAATTAAACAGGCCCCCCAAATCAGGAATCTGTGAGTCCAAATATGTGTCTCCAGTTTGTTTTTGATCAATAAAGAGCCAACGGCCAAGGACTGGGCAGGTAGATTGAGGTGGGACCTTTAGATTTGAATGAGCTAGAAACTGGGAGAAAAGAAGAGAGAATTGCCATGACTTTGGGAGAAGGATGGGATGAAAGAGCTGCAGGAGAGAAAGCCAAGCAGCCATGTAAGAATTTGGGTAAATGGCCACTGGCTACTTCCCCTATTGGGCCTGGGGTTGCAGGGGAAGGTTTAGGAGTCGCAGGAGTACCAGAGGGGAAGCATTTGCTAATAGGGGAAGGTTTAGGGATGCTCAGCCTTTGAGCTGGTCACAGCATGTCAAAATTAACTGGAGTGTGAGTGTGTGTCTTTCATTCTTGAATTCAAATTGCTCCTGGGTGGGTGCACATGTGCTACCTGCCAGGAGCCAAAGCTGTATAGCTAAACTTGCCACTACACTTGGAGCCATCCTCCTGCCTCTGCCTCCTAAGAGTAGGAATTATAAGTATGCACTACTATAGCCAGGTGTAATGGCTTGAATATGTTTGGACCAGGGAGTGGCACTATTAGGTGTAGCCTTGTTGGGGGAAGTGTGTCACTGTAGGGATGGCTTGGAGACTCTCCTCCTAGCTGTCTTCTCCTAGTTCCCCTCAGAACAAGATGTAGCACTCTTAGCTCTTCCAGCACCATGTGTGCCTGGATACTGTCATGCCTCCTGCCATGATGATAATGGACTGAACCTCTGAACCTGTAAGCCAGTCCCAATTAATTGTTGTCCTTGGTCATGGTGTCTCTTCACAGCAATAGAAACCCTAACTAAGACAACATCATTTCAATTTAAACCTAGATTAACTGAAGATAAGAATTCCACCTTCCTGCTCCGTAGGAGCTCCATTCTCTTCTCTCCCTCTTAAGCTTCACATGTAAACTTCTTTTTGAAATGTAAAAAAAAAAAAATAATAATAAGCCAGGCGTGGTGGTGCATGCCTTTAATTCCAGCACTTGGGAGGCAGAGGCAAGCAGATTTCTACAAAGTGAGATCCAGGACAGCCAGGGCTATACAGAGAAACCCTGTCTCGAAAAACAAAACAAAACAAAATAATAATAATTCTAGGAGCTAGGGAGATGGCTTGGTGGGTAAAGTGTTTGCAAGAATAAGGGGCAGAATTCGGATCCTCAATGCCTATATAAATGCTGGGTAGACATGATACTCCACCTGTAATCCCAGTGTATGGGTGGCAGATATAGGACACCCCACACACATACAGACACACACACACAAAGAATAAACTAGCTTTTGGGCTCTACTCACAGCACCACATAAGAGGGCCTGGTGGATACACCAGTAATCTTAGCACTGGAGAAACAGAAGGTAGGGGCTTCAGAAACTCACAGTGATCTATAATTGTTCAGCAAGTTAAGCGGCCAGTATTAATGATCCTGTCTCCTCAAAAAATAAAGAGCATGCCGGGCATGGTGGCTCACGCCTTTAATCCCAGCACTCCGGAGGCAGGTGGATTTCTGAGTTCGAGGCCAGCCTGATCTACAAAGTAAGTTCCAGGACAGCCAGGGCTATACGGAGAAACCCTGTCTCGAGAAACCAAATTTAAAAAAATAAATAAAGAGCAAACCAAGCTGGGTATACCACCATATAACTTTTAATCCCAGAACTTGGGAGGCAGAGACAGACAGATCTTTTCTGAGTTTGAGGCCAGCCTGGTCTACAAAGTAAGTTCCAGGACAGCCATGGCTACACAGAGAAGAAGAAGAAAAAGAAGAAGGAGGAGGAGGAGGAGGAGGAAGAGGAGGAAGAGGAGGAGGAGGAAGGAAGGAAGGAAGGAAGGAAGGAAGGAAGGAAGGAAGGAAGGAAGGAAGGAAGGAAGGAAGGAAGGAAAACCAGGCTGTGGGAAACCAGGCCTTTAACAGCTCCCACCTGAGAGCCAATTAACCATTTGTTGGGAGCTGAGTCACCTTCCTCTTTCACACAAGGCTGCTCCTGAGAACCAGATGGTCCTTTTGCCCTGAACTGACACCTAGGACTCTTCAGGAAGAACCAGCATTCCTGGATATGCAGGCACCAGGTCTCTGAAATAAATCACAGGATGTCTCAAGCCTGCCATTTACACCCTCCCATTTGTCCTTCACTTTGAAGTCTTTGTTCTCCCTCCTCAGTTCCACTTTTCCCGCTCTTTTTGCTGTGTGTGTGTGTATTGTGCCTTAGTAAAACCAGACCCTGACAAAAGCCTCCCAACACATGGTCTCGCTCCTTCTCCCTGCCCATTTCTCTCTTTCAGACATAGGTCTTCCTCGCTCCCACGGAATAACTAGGTCCTGCGGGGCAGGACAAGGAAGGAAGGAAGGAAGGAGGAGGAGAAGAAGGAGAAGAAGAAGGAGGACGAGGAAGAGGAGGAGGAGGAGGAGGAGGAAAGAAGAAAGAAAAAAAGAAAAAAGAACAGCTGGGTGTGGTGGCAGGCAGATTTCTGAGTTCGAGGCCAGCCTGGTCTACAAAGTGAGTTCCAGGACAGCCAGGGCTACACAGAGCAACCCTGTCTCAAGAAACAAAAAAAGAAAAGAAAAGAAAAGAAAAGAAGAGAAGAGAAGAGAAGAGAAGAGAAGAGAAGAGAAGAGAAGAGAAAAGAAAAGAAAAGAAAAGAAAAGAAAAGAAAAGAAAAGAAAGGAAAAGAAAAGAAAAGAGAAAAGAAACTGGGCAGCAGTGGCACATGCCTTTAATTCCAGCATTTGCAGAAGCAGGCAGATTTCTGAGTTCAAGGCCACCCTGGTCTACAGAGTGAGTTCCAGGACAGCCAGGGCTACACAGAGAAATCCTATCTCAAAAAACAAACAAACAAACAAAACAAAACAAAACAACAAAAAAGCACTAGCTGCTCTTCCAGAGGTCCTGAGTTCAATTCCCAGCAACCACATGGTGGCTCACAACCATTTGTAATTGGATCCTATGCCCTCTTCTGGTGTGTGTGACTACAGCTACAGTGTACTCATATAAATAAGTTCTATGAGTTCCAGGACAGCCAGGGCTACACAGAGAAACCCTGTCTCGAAAAACCAAAATAAATAAATAAATAAATAAATAAATCTAAATAGA